>JAOYSI010028571.1:12330-29445 GCA_025775065.1 Hiodon alosoides
CGCACACGCACACGCACACGCACACACGCAGTGACCTGGGCTACGGCGTACCTTTAGCAGTTTGGTGGCCAGCTTCAGCACGTTGTTCACCAGGGTGAGCTCTTCCTTCTTATTTGGTTTCTTCTCCATCTTCAGGTACAGATTAATCTAGTAAAACCAGAACAGCTTTAAAGAGAGGGGAGATGAAAATGGGTCCAGGCTGTGGGCGCGGGAGGGCAGAACAGCGCTATTGATTTTCACCACCGCAGAAGGGAAAACTCTGGCTCGGCCAGTGGGCTCTCTTCAGCACAGGGGAGGTGTTGTAGTACCTGCTCTGTCAGTAGGATGGAGATGTTGCTGTAATCGGTCAGGGGTACAGAGGCGTTAGTATACCTGCTCTGTCAGTAGGATGGAGGAGTTGCTGTAATCGGTCAGGGGTACAGAGGCGTTAGTATACCTGCTCTGTCATTAGGATGGAGGTGTTGCTGTAATCGGTCAGGGGTACAGAGGCGTTAGTATACCTGCTCTGTCAGTAGGATGGAGGAGTTGCTGTACTCGGTTAGGGGTACGGAAGCGTTAATATACCTGCTCTGTCAGTAGGATGGAGGTGTTGCTGTACTCGGTCAGGGGTACGGAGGCGTTAGAATACCTGCTCTGTCAGTAGGATGGAGGTGTTGCTGTACTTCTTGCTGGTCTCAGACCCCAGGGTGACAAAGCGCAGCAGGAAGAGCGACAGTGACGTGCACCAGATGACCAGCTCCCAGTTGTAGTGACAGTCCAGGAATGTCTCGTGCACGTGGAGTAACTAATAGGGAAGCCCAGACGTGTGAAAACATGGCCGACATTTGTGTACCCGATTTATTTCTTCCTCATTCAACACACAGTCTCTATTATGCAGAGAAAAAAAATCATTTACACCATGCTTAAAGTTATAAAATATAACATTGTTACATTGTAGGGCTTTTCCAAATATTGAGAGTAAAGTCCGCCATCTGCTGGTCATAAGGAGAACAAACATAAAATGATATTGCAGCCATTTTAAATATTTGGTATAACGGGGCTCATCCTCACCTGGGCGCAGCAGATGAAGACCACCGAGAGGGTGAGCAAGAAGGCCGAGGAGACGATGACGTCCACCGAGCGCTGAGGGCCCCTTCTCTGTGTCACACGGGGAGAGAGGCGGGACGGTCAGACACGGGACGAACCAGCACAGCCACCCTACTCTGCGCCAGCCTCCAGAGGAGCGCTGACGTATACCCACCACGCCCACAGCACCTCAGGTATCCCAGAAAAAGACCAGCAAACTGCAGTAAAGTGCAGCTGTCTGGTTCAGCGGTTAAATCTCAGCACTGCTTCGCGGCATCAGTCATTACCATAAAATGCATAAAGGATTAAAGGGAAGATCTGCAAGAACCCAATATATACTTTTTATCAAACGGACGGAGGAGCTGGGTCACCGTTGGGTGTGCGACGGGTGGGGGAGCATCAGAAACGGGACACCAGCCTGGCCAGGCTTACCTTCAGGTAGGAGCGCAGGGACAGCCACATCTTGATGTTCTGCACCTTCTTCAGACGGAAATGGGGGACCTCAGACTTCCTGGCTCTCCTGGCCGACGTCAGGTGGCCGAAGAGCTTGGCGAAGAGCAGCCTCTGAGGAAGCCGTCCACAAAGCGTCAGTCAGCCGCGTCAAGTGGAAAGCGTCACACTGCGGTATATTTCGGGGTATATTTCACCTGCTTGTAGGTCCTCTCGGCCACACTCAGCAGAAAGAAGAACAGCCAGATGAGGCAGGCGCGCACCAGAAAGCTGACCGTCACCATGGCGATCACCGCGGCGTCCGAGCCGGAGCCGAGTGAGGCGGAGACTAGCTCGCTGGCCGACAGCGTGGCCAGCTGCTCCAGGTCAGCGTACTGGGACAGTCTATAGACGAAGGGGGTGAGGGCCAGGACCACCGACACCAGATTCCCGAATACCTGGTACCCGATCCCAGGGGTGTAAAGGTTTACCTGTAACGGAGCCCAAACAGAGGACAACGCATTCCAGTTCCTGCTTTACACCTCTCTGGTACATTATCGGCACTGCGCTTATGAATAATCAGACATGTGGTCAGTAATCCAAACCGGCGCTGGTAACGGAACGCCGTGGAAGCCCACAAGAGCTGCACCGGTGGTCACCGGATCTCGGATCTTCACCCACCCTGTTCATGATCATGCCGCTGATCTCCAGCACGGACATGTCTGCCTTCTTGCACTCGTTGCCCTCCCACACGATGGCGCTGACGCGCTCCAGGCCCGGGTTGGAGCTGTGCAGCCAGGGCAGGTGACCCTGAGAACCAGAACACAGTTATGTTAACAGAGTGGCCAAGCAGACCGGTAAGCAGGCGCGTAACAGCCAGTCACAGCACGCTGAACGTTGGAGCAGAGAATAAGAAATTGCGGTCCCCCCTTTACACTGCAACCTAAGATAGTGATTTCCTCACTTTTTGTTCAGGTATATGGATAATCAGATCAACATTCTACTCAATAATGATTGCATTCAAAAGGATTCCGTATTTGTCTGCATGTAGAACTCACTGGTGAATTATACTAAGACAAGTGGTTACAAAGTTTTTTTTTAAAAAACCCATTAATATACAAATACAAATGCATAAAGCAAAGAATTCAGGGTCCCGGTGTGAAAAGAGGTATGGAATTTGTCAGTTGTGGCCCCCCCCCCCCACCTGGTGGAAGGGGTCGTCCCTGTACTCCTTCTTGGCGGCGGGGCAGACGGCGGCACCCTCGCCCTCGGTCTCGCTGGTGCAGGAGGAGCGACACTCGGCGCAGTGCAGGAAGTCCTCCCACAGCAGGTCCTCCGTCTCCGACTCGTGGCGCGTGCTCTCCGAGTCCTGCCGCAGGGCGGAGCACCGTGAGCTGCAGCTGGTGGCCGACTTGGGCGTCTCCTGCTGGCGCAGAGGGGGGTTAGGGTTAGTCCCACGGCACTTAGCAAGGAGCGGGTCAGTATGCAGTGCTGCTCCTCAGGACTGATAAGCATTGGAAGTGTCATAATTGTCAGAAGATCACTGTGCCGATTACACAGCGGTGCATTACGGGGTGCATTTCTAGTGTTACGCAGTCCCGGCGAGCGTGTTGCCCGTGTCTGTAGCTACGCAGTCCCGTAAGCATGCTACCCGCATTCGTGTCCCCGTGCCAAACCTCAGCAGTGTAGTGTTTCTTATAGTGATGGGGCTTCCTGTTGCGCAGAACACAGTCGCTGGTTACACGCTCCGTGCCCCGGCGCACGCCCCTGTAGGTGGCCTCGGGATCCTCCTCGCTGGACGCCTCGTCAGATATGTTCTCCACACTGCGGAGGCTTGGAGGCTCCTGGACACAAAGGCCAGGTGAGGTCGACTCAGGGGGCTCATGTAGATTAGAGGTGCCCTGACGTATTGTTATGTATAGGACCAAATCCCCCGCTGGATCAAAACCATGCAGGGTCAACATTATATTTCTAAGTCATTCATGTTAAAACAGGAGTACGACTGGGTACAATTTCACCATCCCTGTGTAGTGGTGACGTCATGATTTCCTCTGGATTTAGCTCAATGAGAGTATCCCTAAACAAGCGCTGTGGCCAGGACGGGTAGCGGGGGGATCCCACCTTGCAGACTGGGGGCAGCAGCAGGCTGTTCCGGGGCAGGCCGGCGGCCCAGCATGTCTCCGCAGAGCGCAGCAGGTCACAGTGGGCCTCGTGGAGCTGGAGACCCTCCTCGCTGCTCTTGCTGGTCACCCGGCCGTCCAGGGACACGTAGCCGTTGTCCGTCTCCGTCGACTTGTCGATTGACGTCTTGGATTTCTTGGACCTGGGCAGCAGAGATGAAAACGAGGGGCTCGTGTCAGGAGAGGACGGAACGACTGATTCAAAACACACCCTTATTCACAACTTTAAAAATGCTCCTCTCTCCAGAGCAGTGCATACGTGTCCCAAAGAAACGCTTTTTATTCACGAACTGCTGTAAAAACAGGGGTTAGATTTGTGCAAATCATCAAAGCGTGCTTTTATTTATGTGCCCAGCACAGCTACTGCACGGGTCACGTGTGCGCACGGGAGAAGTATCCATTTTATATTAGATTTACTACAAGTGGTCTCAATACGTTAGTGCAGCGTGCAACATGTAGAGATCCATGCATGGTTTTAGTGGGGTAAAAGTGAGTCATGCTTAACGAGCGCCTGTCCTGGTCGGAGTGGTACAGCCACGTCGCCCCTTGCCTTCCCCTCCCTCCCCCGTGCAGATACACAAGCAGACAGCACACAGCTCAGTCTAATCTAAACAAGGAGGTCCATCACACTGCATCTCCCTCGTATTTAAATGTCGCAGAGTGCCGCCGCCTCGGGACCACCACGCACGCTGTCGACTATTGTCAAACGGCAGATCCGTCCTGGCGTGGGGACAACAGCAGTTAGGCAAGGAGATAACCCAACAGGGAGAGTGCAAAGTTATTCAAACAGCCTGCAAACAAAGATAAAAAGCCCCCTTACATGCTAACCAATGCCTTCTGAGAGTTTCCCATACTGCCGTTAACACACTAGTGTAGAAAACCGCATTTTTCCCAGCTGATGGATAGATATATATATGACGGTGATATATTGGCATCACAGCTAATACAAGCTCCAGCTCTTAAAAGCAAAAGGGCACACGAGTCCATCTGAAATTTTACACATCAGCTGATCTGAACTGGGACATGGTACCAAACGCCCCCCCATCCCCAGGAAAGGGCTGGCTCGCTATTGACTGAACAAAGCCCTTCATTGATCCACGCAATAATCAAAAATATCACAGCCTGTCATGCTGGTACCCAGGAATGATGATTGTCGGGGCTCCGGGCTGGGGAAATCGCAAAAACAAAACTAATTAAACAAAAGCATTTTGATGTGTTACATGAGGCTACGAGTCTCTGAACAGTTCAGAAAATAACAGGTCTCTGTGGTATCTCGTCTTTCGGAGAAGAAGAAACAATCACTGAAATTGAAACCCCGTTAAAACCCCATCACAGTGCAGCCAGTTGTCCACATCAGCTGATGGTTAGAAGTTCTCACATGCTTTAGGGCCAACGGGGCCACGTAAATTCGACCTGGGTACAGCGGAGAAACGCTTAAATCGCAATAACGAGGCTGCAATACCCCTTTCCACCCCTAATCCTAACCTTACCAAATGTAGGTGGTTGTAAGGTTGGATAGATTTTGTTCGTCACAGAAATCCTTGTGTCACATTGTATCCAAAAAGCACATACACAGAATTAATAAAAATTTAATACATTTATTAATTAGCAATTTTCAGATAAAACCTCAGATCATTTTGGTCCTTTTTTGTTTAAATGAAAGGGATATTGCAGCTCGCGAACATGGTTTATCCTGAGAAAAGAAATACACACCCCGTTTTAAAGATAGCATGCCAGAGCTCTCTGAAGAAAGTGCCCAGGCTGTAAGTGGATGCAGATCCAGAGCAGAGCAGCGCCCCCTCCTGAGTGTTATCGGTAGTGCTAGAGCCTTCTCCTTCCCTATGCACCTCCAAGTGAGCGGCTTTCCTTAACTTCCTTTAGCGAGAGAAATTAAAAAGGGCAGACGGCTTAGAAGAGGAGGCTCCAAACAGAATCATACTGGACAAAGCCTTTTTCATTATTGCATCCCCCACAACCCCCAGCAGCAGACGGGAAGAGGAAAAAATGCTGAAAAAGGCTGATTCAATAGCAGAAGTAAGCGGAAATAGAGGATATGGTCAGAAATAGTTTCGGTAGAGACAAGCACATCCTTATTTAACGCTAAGAATACATGGCTCACTACAAAGGCCCCATAGTTCTGATCTCAGCCAATGAAAACGATGCTCTGTTAGCATTTTAAAAAGATGACATTATGCTATGACAAAACAAGAGATTGACCAAGTGTGAATGTTTACATTAGTTTCACTGCAGGTTTATTCAAAAGTGTGTCTGAACGGATGAGCTGCAGGCGGCTTTTCCCGCAGGACGATCGGGCACTTCATTGGATGCAGCGCGCGCCTTGGTCTCTGCCAATCTGTAATATCTCCAGATCTATTCCCAAGGAGCTACTGTATATGAAGGGTAAAAAAAGCCCCACACAACTTCTCCTTCAACATAACTGTGGTGCTGTAAAAGCTAATCCACACACACTCAGGTCGGTGAACCCAACAACACAAACGAGGTCTCTCCTGAACACATACCGCTGAGGAGATCAACTGTCCCAGCTGTTAAAATTTAAAAGGGCTTTTCTTTTTCGGCTCATTTTGAGAAAATGTGCAGTAGTTAATTTTGGAGCGCGATCACGTTGCTTGGCGATAAAATGGAAAACCGATCCCCGTGGTGTCACTGACGCAGCCCTCAGATGGGTTCCACTGCGAGGAACCACTGCCTCTCCAGCAGGTGGACAGGAGACGTCGCTTCGCACCAAAGAGCCATTACTCAAGCATCGTGCTCCCGTTTCTAGTTTATTGTACAGATATTCATCACAGTACCACTTAGCATGGTCTTTGGCGATTTGCAAAACAACATTCTACAACAGTGAATTCACATGTAAGGGTAATGTACATTCATGCCCATGTCGCATGACGTAGCCATGATCAGAGTACTCGAAACCTACTCAAATACTGAGTAGAGGAGATCATCCGTTTGTCAGAAAGACAAGTTTTGCGATTGCTGTACGTGACGTGGGACTGCCGCTGTAAAACCTTGGAACGGGACACAGGAAACAAAACACCCCCGCACTCCCACACCTTCTCCTCTTGCCCCCGCTGCTGGTGGTGGGCTTGGGCGTCCTGGTGGACACGATCTGGCAGTGGACCGTCCCCAGGAGCAGCATGAGCCACACGCCGCCGAACACCTCGGTGGCGGGGACAGCGTGCGTCTGGGGGGCGCTGAGGAAGAGCGCCGCCGCCGCCGCTGAAAAACAAGAGCACAGTGGAAAGAGTGAGCCCAGCCCCGGAGGCGGCCCGTTTATTTATAGTGTTATCGTGTTAGCGTGTTAGCGAGGCGCTGCGATGGGCTGGTGTGACCTTGACAGGCAACGCCACCCTCACTGAGTCACAAGGCACTTTGTATTTTTTACTGTGGGCCTGTGATCTGCTTTCGGATGTGGTAGAGCCGTGTGAAGTGAGGGGTGTTTTACAGTCGTGTTGGGGAGGGGGGACAAGACCCTCTTTGTGTTTATCCCAAGGGAAGTGATTTGGTCCCAGGGTGACAGAGACCAGGCCTGTGTCTGGACTGCGTCTACGTGGCTGGTGAGCAGAAATAACCGTGCGTTACGGGGGGGCGGTCCTTAACCTTTCTGAGAGCCATAAAACATGACCTTGACATTCCGAGAGGCAGCCCTTCTTGCCAAATTTACCTTGCAGGAGGTACAGGAAGAGCAGCAGGAGAAAAATGGCCCGGGAGGTGACCTGGATCCACCACCTGAAGAAGAAAGGGAAGAAGACCACCCTCACGATGCCCTTCCGAGTCAGGGAGGTCCACGGGCTCTCAGGTTTGGCCTTCGCAAACGCCGAGCCTGCAGGAAGCACAGCGCCGGCCGTCAGTCATCACAGGCGCTCAATCAAAGGCGTTAATCCTCATACCGTAACGGGCTGACCACAGAAGGAGTGACAGGAGCAGGCCGGGGGATTTTAGTACTGCACGCGAGGACATCTGGGGACTCGCAGGACCAGCGCGCCCCTGTCGGGTTTCACTTTGCCCCAAGGAGCCGAGCCGGACAGGCCCGTCAATTATTCAGAGTGGTGAGAGTGACAAGCGCCGGCAAGCGGACGCGGCCAAGGTGTTGTCGCCGGCGATAAACAATAATCAAATCAAGCAAGGCCGTCATGTTCAGACCAGGTTAGAAACAAAGGCGCTTGGAGCGCATGAGGAACACCTCACAGAAAGATTCCCTTCTCCCCTACTGAAATTTCCCTAAACGAGAAGCGACGTGAAACCAGATGCCCGCGTAACGCAGACACAAATCAGTGAAGGCCTCTGAACATTGGAACACATTTCGAGCATGGCCTTTACTGAGAGATAAGGCCACCTAGCCCAGACGGGCCAAGCAAACCCCCACCCACCACCCTTACCCCTCACGAGGTCCACGTCGATAAGGTCCGGCTTCACATGACCCGTCTTTTTGGGCTTGTTCCTCAGGCCCTGGGTGGTGAGAAAGCAGTGTCAGGAAAAAACGATAGACGGGACAATAATAACTTTAAGAAAGAAGCTAAGAGAGAGGGCGACCCCCACATAGATGGTGCGGCGCGGTGCGCTAAATAAGTGGAACAAAGGACGGACATGAAAGGGGTTCAACAGAGCGCTATTAAAAAGCACAAACTGACAACCTCAGACTCGTCCGCCTACTGGTGGTAAATGTCTTCACCGGCTACACCAATGAGCCGGACAAATTATGACGACTCAGTTAAGCGATAAAGGTCAAATTGTTATAGTCACAGTGAAATATAAGAACAAAATATCAAATAATTATTTTTGTACTCAGCATTGTTGTAGAAAATAATTTAAAACAATTTAAAATGGCTTAAGTCTAAAACATGAATCAACTCAAGGGATTCTAAAATCACAAATATTAGCTAAAATATTTGTACTTTTAATTGCATTAACTACACAAAAAAAGCACATACCACAAACATTCACAATTACTACTCATTGTTGGTAACGTTCCCTATTTGTAGCATCCATCCTTCAGCCATATTATAAATTTTTTATTAATGAATAATCCACTCGAGCCAGCAAGCAGTACTGGTCTATGATACATTTACCCAAAACGCACTGCATCACAATCCCAGTGTGCACTGCTTCATAGCCACACAGTCACAACGCACCGCTTTACACTTTCAAAATTAGGTTTCTTCACACACCCAGTCAAGGTCATGATGCAAAAACAACAGATTGAGCATGCATTAGTGAACTCCAAACATCAGAGGCGTGTTTTCCCCAATTGGTGGAAAGGCCAAAGGCCAAATCAAAGAATCTTGATTAGAATCATAAAGGTGAAGCAGGAGTCCGTTCTGACGTATCAGACGCTTAACAACAGAAACTAGCTGGCCTTTGGGTGCCTAAATGTGCCAGCAGAAACGACTCATATCTGACATGGTATCTGACAGTGGACTACCACACATTTTCCCCAGAGGTCTCTCTGATTAGGTTCAAAAACTTGTAGGCCCTAGTAGACACGCCACAACCCCGCTCGCGTCAGGACCAACAGGAACTAGCCGTCTCTGCAGAAATACAAAAGACACTTACTGATATTCTTACATTTGGTTTCGACAAGGTTTTTTTCTGTGAACAACGCCTTTCCCGCGACATCCTGTTTAAAAAGAACACGATTTCACGCTTCTGCCACCAGGGGTTGCTTTACGTTCCGAAACCTTGCTTGCGCCATGCGTTTGGCTGGCAACGATAGACGTCCGTGGATGGGTCTGACCACAGCAACGTGGCTGTTGATTCTGAGGGAATTTTATCCGTGGCTCGCTCCCCTTGGGGGACTGGACTTTGTGTATTTTTGGTGCAGGCGTTCTGTGACTCGCGCACAAAAGCAGCTCACGCTCCCGCAGTTCCCAAGATCACCCGAGCCGATTGGGTTTCTGCGACGGGTTCTACGGGGCTTGAGTTGTAAGGTCGTCTTTGCAGGAGACGAAATAAAGCTACCTTACGTAAATGACTTATACCAGAGGGCCACTGAAGAAGAAACCCCGCTAGTCTAATTCACAGAAGTCAAGCGGTATAAAATAGTTAGGTCCACACAGAGTCCCCTCCAACCCAACTTCACTGTGACAGGTAAGAGAAGCCACCAGGACGACTATAGCAGGGAATACAGCGGTTTAAACGTGTCAATTATGAGCAGGTTTTGCTGTTCTGCTACGGGAGTATGGAAGCCCCTCTTTACTGCCCCTCGCTCCTGGCGTGTGCCTCTCTGGCCTTTAACAGCGCCACCTCCAGGCCACTTTGGTAGCCGCGTCGGTAAACGCGGCTTTAGGGACATCACAGGGGTACCAACGAGGATCTGCACGGTGAAGGCTCACTGTTCCAGGACCAAGGAAAACTACTGGATTCACAACAGACAGAACTGGCATCAGATAGTTTTGTTTAGAATCGTTGGAAAAAAAACTTTAAGGCGACACCGGGTGAGCCAAAATCCTGGTGTCAGTTCACTCAGCATCACGGCGGTTTCGATAGCAGATAGGAAACGAAGAGGGTTCGAGTGCAGGTGGCGTACAGGTGGGGGGGGGGATGTTAAGTTACGTGGCCGGTATCCATGTCCCGCTGCAACCTGAAACCCATAGACATGGGCCCAGCAAATACGCTTTCTCAGAATCCGCTCACAGCGGCCCGCCGACCTAGTTCCATGTCCCGGACTGCAATCTGACCGCGCCCACGACACCACATCAACAACGAGCCGTAAAAGCGTTTACATGACAGCTAGGAAATCAACATCGCAGTCTGCAGCGCTGCGCAACTCGAGCACAGCGCACGCCATGAGTTGTGACCGCAAGTAAAGGAAATGGAAAAAAAAAAAAAGAAATAAAAGAAAAAAAAAATTCATTTTGATTTCCTGCCGATTTCCTACAGCATCATGTAAACGGCCTTTCCACAACCATGTGCAGTATGTGTTAAAACAGCCAAGAAAACCAGAACTCACAATCTAATGACAGCGGGAGGGGGGTAATCAGGGGTTGGGACAAGAGCCAGGTTCCTCCAGTACTCACCAGTCTAATAAACTGCACAGAGAAGTGACCGCGTCAGAGAGGGGAGGGGGGGGGAAAGTTAACTGCAAAAATAAAGGGCACTGATCGCAGTATCGGTTATACTGACACAGAAGAAGTAACACTGAACAATGTACGAGGGGATTGCCTGAGAACGGGGGGCGGGGTTTACAGTTAAACAGTGATGAACAACAGGCCGTAACGAGGGAACCGTCTCTTTTACAGGCAGAAGGGCGACAAAGTGACTGCATGGGACGGGGCTCCTCACCTTGATTTCCCTTTGTTCCACCGACTTCTCCCATATCTGTTGATCATAAGCACCAATCTGCAAAAAAAAAAGTTTTTAATCACAAATATCATTCTTTTACTTCACGCCGCCAATACACAGGAAGACACTTATGAAAATAAATGTTTAAAAAAAAAAATAAAAAAAAAAATTTGGCGTATAGCAACATCAAAATACAAAGCAGACCAAGCAGGCCCCGTTTGTTATTTAACTTTTAGCAGAAGACCTTTACATTTAGAGCAAGGGCTTGTGTTCTGACGTTTAATCAGGCAGAAATGCACAACCAGAAACAGGTGCAGCAGAGTCTACTGCTTCCTCTGGTCTGAGTCGTGCCTCACAGAAATCACGAGTTGAGATGTGGGGTGGGACATCACGACAGCAGGGTAAGGGGCCCAGCGGCGGTTAGGGAACGAGCACCACGGATGATTAACGTTCCCGTTTAAATTCCTGAACGCGACATTCCCGACCACCAGCTATCACCAGAACCGCTGTCCCGGTTCGACAGCAGCTTGGGCCACAGGGCTCCTGTTCCGAAGGCCCGTCCGCCAGACCCCGTGAGCGCGCGTCCGCCCTTCGGTGCCTAATGGACTCCTACGGGAGACTGGAGGTAGCGCTTTAATTCACACTTTAAACCCACTGAGGCGCCACCAGACAGTCGGCCCGTCAAAGCAGATTAAACCTGCCTGATGCGGAGAAAGGAAGGGCCCTCTGTGGGAACTGACGACGGAGGCATTCAGTGAGGAGGCCAAAGCCTCTTTGCTGCGTCGAGATACAGGCTCTATACAGGCAATAAACAACATCCCACTGGAGCACCAGGAACGCGGTTCAACCGAACTGTGATTGAGGTAGGGGGTCTGCAGCGTGCGACATCTTTTTGCGTCTCCCCACAAACATTTTCAGCAGCAACACTGAAATTCGGCTTTCATGGCGTTTGAAACAGAAAAGAAAGAGTTAAAAAGCGTCTGTGGTCCAATCATGGTTCAATGGCGGTGTTATTGTAGGGTGGATCTGAGTGCAACAGACTACAAGGAATCTTTCTCTTATATAGTGAACTCTATATCAACTGTCTTACTCTCCCCATTCAAAAATGTTTTACGTAACACATAATCGGCGTAATTAAATGGCAATTGGATGGGGGGGGTCTTGTGTTTCAGGCCATTTTCTCTTTTTTTTCCTGTAAACTGGGCAGATTCGAGCCGCTCCTGTGTCTGTGGGGCTCTAGAGCTGAGAGGAGGCCCGCCTGTGTCCCCGGGGGCCCGGCAGGGAAACAGTGGGAACACTGCATTTTTCATGAGCTGCCATCAAATGCACACGGAGTCTCGAGAAAGGCCACCGATATGGTTACGGTGACGCATCGCCATGGCAACGGGTGTCCTCCCGCCTCCTCCCATCGACCTCGACCCCCCCCCAGCATCCGCAGACAAGTCTGGATACACAGAGGACTCTGAAATTCATAAAGCAGCCTCTGACTCAACAGCCCCCCCCCCCCCCAGCGCACACACACTGACAGCACTGCAGTACCGACAACACCAGACAGAAGGGAAAGGAGACCAAGCACCAAGACGGATACAGCCTTCTTAAAGTGGGAGGAGCAAGTCCACCCAGAGATCAGTGCAGACCGAACTGGAGGGTGTGTAATACACTCGGATTTAAAAAGCACTTCGCATGAAAGTTATTTTTAAACCACCTGTGTTTTTAGTCCCGTCAACATGATGCTCGGAGAAAGCTGCTGTTGTTGTTCACCCAGTCTGAGCCAGCAGACGGACTGACACATGTCAAGCCCAGCCGTCGCCCAGCTGAGCAACACCTTCCTGGGGGACCAATTAAAGGAGGTCTTGGCTTTCCACACGGAGCCGCCAACTCCCAACAGGAAGCAAACGCCGACAGACGGCTGCAAATAACACCCACCGCTCCTAAAGAGTGGGGCCGCACTCATACCCGTGTCCCCGCGCCACTCCTCGCACGCCCATTAGCCTCTCCGAGGGCTAGCCCCTCCAACGCGTTTCGACACGCGGGAGAGACGACGCGACTTAACCAGCTACCAGGAAATATCACGCACGAAAGCATTGCGGAAACAGGCCGAGCTCCTAACACTCCACTGCTCATCTACAGCACCAAGTTTTCCCAGAGACAAGCAACCAAAATAGAAACGCATCAAAATACTGTTCATCTTGGCTCCCTGTCCTCAATCCTATCTGGCCATTAGGCTACATATTGCAGAGTTATATGTTAAACGCAAATAACCAGCAGGAAGTGCGCAGGGTGTTCTACACGCAGAGAGCCCATCCAGCTATTCATCTGAACAGTCGCTTAACTTCTGTTGGTAGGTCCTCAGCAGTCCTCAGAGACTCGCTGGGAAGGATTATGGCTGGGTTTGTGCATTTCACTTCCAATCGGCACAAAACCCTAATTCATTCATTCGTTCATTCATCTGCTTAAGGAAAGTACAGGATTTTTGCCAATAAAAAGTCTGATTTCCAAGAACAGGAAAGAAAGCCTTTTTTTTCTGCTAGGCTGCGAAGCAGCTGTAATCATACACAGGGTTTAAACGACGCCCGCCCACCGCCTCGATCAGACGTGCTTCCAGGAGGCGATCAGACATCAGAGCTGTCAGTATCTGCGGGCAGCAGGGGGCAAATGGCGAGTTTGGAGGACGATCCTGCACAGCACCACACAGGGCCGGATTTTTACCCAACAAACCAGTTTCAGCCGGCTGAAGTGGCTGCCCGAGGCACAGGTGGGGATCACCATGGAGACAAGCCACAAGCTTCCACCCCTCTGTCACACACCGACACCTAGACGTCCTACCTGCATGCACGCACCCATATCGGCATTGACAGAATGCAAATGTGAGCAGGGACACAATTTTCAAACGCCTAACAACGGGCAGCGTTCAGCTGGACCGTCATCACGTTTGTGAGGTACAACAGCAGTGACCTGCCACTCGTATTCGGTTTACAAAGACTGCATCAGGCAGAGGTACTTCTGCTCAGTGTACTGTGGTGGCCATTTTCTTAAACTGGCTGTGAGCACAAAGAGGGACCATGTTTCTACCTCTCGATCCTACGGGGGGCGATTTTCTGAATTTTTTTAGGTCAGGATCACAACAGTCAAATCTGTCTCGCAATTAACTGATTAGTTGCGGTCAATCTGGGGTGTATCAGAGTCGACACTGCGCTAAATCAAATCCCTGAAGACACGTTCGATCAGCTGTCACAAGGCTTAAGGTCCACGATGATCGTGACAGATGTAAACAAACCTCCAATACAAATCATTTAACGAGCATATTTCGATTTCTGTCCTTCTGTCCCTCAAGGTGAACACTGCACCGTAGAATGCTCGAGGCTCCGTAGAACGCTCGAGGCTCCGTAGATAGCGCAATAGCACGTTAGCATGCCGCCTTAATGTCAACTCGACCCAGCCGACGTACAGTAAATGCACCTCTCTGAAGCAGCTTGACACGGTCTACCAGTTTTTCAGTCAACACATAAGATAACTAAACACAGATTACCACCCAGATAGCAGGGTGGGACACCTTTGGCGGTTTAAGTCAAAGGAATCAAGTGCTTCCAGTTCAAAACAGACTTTACTAGCATTAACGCAATCTAGAAGATAGCGAGGTGAGGTCCACAAGAACAACATCTAAAATGCAGAGATGCAGAGGACTTTTAAAAGCAGCGCTCTCTGGGTTTAGATACAGCATTCCCATAACATGGAGTAGGATCCATTTACAACCGCAGGGACCAACAGCAGACATTGCCTGAACGACGCGGCGGCCGAAACGAGCTGGTCCTTTTAGGCACTACGTGCCCCTGCAGATTAGCCATTTTAAGCGTTTGTGCCCCCGCACTTTTTCAGCAGATTTTGGTTTAAACGTAGGCTTTTTAACTCTTTGGAAGGGATCACAAATCCTTCCCGCGTGGAAGATGGCCCGACACATAAAAGCCCCCTTTACGCATCATATCTATAACAGGTTACCCCTTTACGCATCATGTCCGTTACACGCTACATTTAGTCCTACACTTGTCAACAAGCGACGGCGGTGATAAAAAGCACCCCCTCCTGTAACGAATACATTCTGATACTTTTGGCCAGAGCAGAAGACTCAGCGGGATGGAAAGCAACGTTTATAGCGCCCATGTCTCCATCCAAGCGGTGTTTATAACAAGCCTCGCCGATAAACTCAGCAAGGCTTGTAATAAACCGCCCCCCCGTCTCAGCCCCGCCGGCGGAATAAAGGCCGCAAAGAGCCGCTGGTCGCTCACAATCCCGCACACGGCCCAGGAAAAGTGGACCACCTGCTGTAACAGGAGGGGATCCTCGGGCAGGCAGGGAGAAACCACAGAGAGCAGAGAGGGGAGGAAAAAAAAATTAACGATCAGGAATAAAATGGGAAACTCACCTTCTTCTGGTACCACACAACAGCATCTCTCACTGCGGACGCCATTTACGTGGCAGGGGTCGGCACATGGGTCATTTTAAACTGAAAGGGAAGAGAAGAGAACAACAGCTGTGAGTCCCAAGGCTCTGGCTCCTTTTAAACCGCTTCCTTACCTGCAGGACAGGTTTGCCTCCGGTGACACGCCCCCTCATTAATAGTCAATCAGGGGACCTTAAGGAGCCGGAGCACTCTCCGCCTTTAGGTCAGGCCGTGACAGCGTCACGGATGCAGGGGTGACCCGATTGCTCACCCAGCACTCGGCAGCGCCCCCCACACACTAGAGCGTTTAACAAGGAGCCCCGGGGGGAGGGGGGGTGGTGTTGGTCCCTGGTGGAGCCGTTTACTATGGGTAAGGCGCTAAGAACCGCGCACTATAATCTCACCCTCCGTCTCCATGACTGTGCCTAGATGACACTGTTAGTCAGTAATACTTCTAAGCCCCTAGCACGGGCGTAACCCAGGGCTATAAACAACGCCCTGCAGACATCCAAATGTTTGCCAGGCCACGCAGCGCATTTAGCTACTTTAGAGGGACTGCCTGACAACGTGCCCTGGCATGCGGCTTGGCCGGTTCTTTGCACCGTCTCGGGTTCTGAGCCTGGGAGGTCGACCCGCCACGGCAACGAGTGCCTGTGACCAGGCTGATCAAACCCCCTGTGCCTTGCCCAGTCCATCTCTCACACAGAGGACACCAACACTTAGCTCACCTAGTCAAATCCGTCTGCTGAATATTTGCTTTGCAGAGAGGAAACACACGGTGCCAAAGCGAAAGGGGGGCCTTTGTAGTCGTCGACGGTACAGGATTGGCCCAACGAGGCAGGACGCCACCACCGTGTTTTTCCTGTTGACCAGAACATTCCTTCACCGGTGAGAGAAGTGAACATCACCCCAGGGGTTTTATTTATAGGTGAGGGAAGATTCTCTCGGTGAGAACTGATTGACACTCAGCGTAACGCCCTCTATGACACATTTCTGTCTCCTGTCAGATTAAAAGAGATTTTTTAAAAAGGAATCAGAGGCAGCCTACAGGAAAGAGCCGGCTTCCAAAAAACGCCCCCTGTGAAACCACATTTGAACCCCCGTAGGACAGGACGAAGAGTAAGCGTCAAAAAGATAGTATGTTTACTACAGGATGTCCTGTCCCATTCAACACTCTAGCTGTGTTTTTATTGTATTTAATTATTTTTAGGGTACTGGGCCTCGGTGTGCAACCTCCCGGCTCATCAGGGGGGCATCCTAACCGAGAGGCGCTGAGGTCTGCTGAGAGACAAACTCTGCGCCACCATTGCTCATTGACTCAAACCCCTGGGGCCATGTGAGGAACAAGCGCAGTCAAACAGCCTCCCCACACCAGAGACCAGGCCCGTCCAGGAGGCCGCTCCCCACTTCCTGTTTAAAGACCCCAGATGCTGGATGTGGATGCTTTACTTTATCGGACGTTTTGGTTCTGTACGATTCTCACTCATTTTTCACTGCTGCCAGGAAACTTTGCCCCCCATGGGAATGACTCCCGAACGACGCCCTTAAGTTTAAAGTTCTGCCCTTCCCGTTTCACCATGGTTTCCTTGGCCAAGGTGGTTTCTGGTCCGAAAGCTACTCCCACACAAATGGGCGATGGACTTAAGTACTACGTAGGTAGGTCCGTTTTTTTCTGTGAAGCGAGTGAGAATGGCTCTCCCTGTCACT
>JAOYSI010028582.1:0-31932 GCA_025775065.1 Hiodon alosoides
GTGTGTGTGTGTGTGTGTGTGTGTGTGTGTGTGTGTGTGTGTGTGTGTGTGTGTGTGTGTGTGTGTGTGTGTGCATGAGTACGTACGAGCGTGCGTGCGTATGTTGCTTGCGTGCGTGTGTGCGTGAGTGAGTGTGTGTGAGTGAGAGTGTGTGAGTGTGAGTGAGTGTGTGTGTGTGTGTGTGTGTGAGGTGAGTGTGTGAGGGGAGGGAGTGAGTGTGAGTGAGTGTGTGAGTGAGTGATTGAGTGAGTGAGTGGATGGGTGTGTGTGAGTGTGTGAATGTGTGAGTGAATGAGTGAGTGAGTGAGTGAGTGAGTGTGTGTTTCTATGACAGTCTCATGTCCTCTTGTTCTCAGGATGAAGCCAAGTCCATAGCGGACTCCCCTCCCTCCTTCAAACCGCCGCCCCCCCCGGGGGCTCAGAGACACCTCAGCCGGCGGGACCAGCCCAAGCGGCCCTCCTCTGACTCGTCCCAGTCAGGCTTGTACTTCACAGCCCCTCCTCGCGCCCGTCAAGAGCTCAGCCACACCCCCGCCGCCTCCAAACCCCCTAAGAAGAAAGAGGCGGCAGCACAGCTGTCTCTGGTCACCCAGCACACGATCGGCCCCTTTCCCAGAGTGCAGTCCCCGAGCAGGGCCAACCCTGCGCCTCCCCCCTCCTCGTCCTCACCATCACCTCCACCCCCTCCCTCCATCCCCGCTCCGTCTGCGCCTCCTCCCTCCAGCCCCGACAAGCCACAGCCCCCTTCGCCCACCTCCAACCAGCACTTTGTCATGGTGGAGGTGCACAGGCCCAATGCAGAGCCTGACGTTAATGAGGTCCGACCTCTTCCACAGGCAAGAGGTGAGGGCTAACTCTGTAGAATGTACACACAGCTACGCTAAACAGTACATACACGCCACACAGGGTCTATAAGCTAAATACGGTAGCAATCTAACACAAGTACGACGACAAAACACAGCACACATTCATTAAGTCCCAGGGAGTTCTTTGAAGCAGGAAAAAAGCCAAAAACCATTTGGCTCTGTAGAAACTGAGTTGAAACAGTGGTACGGCTCACAAGTTAACCTGCTAACCATGATAAAGCAAATCAAGAGCTTCTGTCTGCAATGAACAATGAAGCCAAATCACCTAACACAATGTGTTACTCTGTGTTACTAAAATTGAAAATATTGAAATTTTTGTGCATTTCCTATCAGAGAATCAAAACAGAGGACACTGTGTTCAGAATCGTGTCCCCAGTCTCTCTCTTTATAATGATTGTCTGACGAAAAGATCCACTCGCTACTCATTTATTCAGATCTGTCACAGCCTTAGTGAGTTACTTTTCGACATAAAAAACGGATTGGAAATGCAGTTTATCTCAACCTTTATTGCAGCTTTCATTGAATGTAGATATAAACCATTTTTGACATTGACATTGCTGTACGTTAATGTTCTTATTGGAATTGATGGGTGTATGATGTTAATGCAATTGTTGTTCTTCCTGCTTTTTGCTATAACTTTAAGCATTAGTAGTAGATATGTATAAGTATAATTCATCCCAGTAGAGTTACTGGAATTTAGTTTTACCTATGTCATCCATCTTTTACTATCAAGTCAAATTCGCCCGTGCCGAGTGGCTGTTAGTAAAGGCACTCACCCAAACGCTGCCTGGGCCCTATGAACTGCCTGGGCCCTATGAACTGTGATGGGTGGCATCAGGGGACATGCTTCTGAGTGCGTGTGCTTGTATATACGTTACTGCACTTCCACATGCACCAACACGGGTGTCTGTAAATGCTTCTTGCCCTGGGCCCCTCTCAGGAGCCACACTGTCCCAGCTGTCGGACAGTGGGCAGACCCTGAGCGAGGACAGCGGGGTGGACATCGCAGAGTCCGGGCGGCTCAGCAAGGACAGCAGCCCCCGTCCCGCCAGGACTCGCCCCCCGCAGGAGTTGCAGGGTGCGGAGACAGCCTCCAAACCGGTGAGAGGGGTAGAGCAGAGGGGGGGGGGGGCGGTTTCGCCACATGGCGCGGGGGCCGGTGAGAGCAACGGGGTGTAAAAAGAAAAAAGAATGTTTTTATAGCAATCAAAAGCAGGGGTGGGGAAATCCGGGCCGAGCAGAGCAAAGTCCTGCAGTGCTCACAATTAGCCTTCCATTAGCGACTGATCCCTCCAAGTGAGGGGGTTCACTATGCAAATAATCACTTCAATCAACCAATTAAAAGCTGCAGTCCAGCGAGAGCAGCAGACCCTGCAGACTTCCCGGCCCTTGGTCACCCACCCTTGACTGGAATAGAGGGCCAGAAATCGTCAAGTTGGAGAATGGATTTCCAGATTTAGACTGCACTTATGCAGATTTCATGGAAATGACTCCAGGTTGATTTTTGCCAAAAATCCGACTCTGAAGTTTGTTCTCGGGAGTAGCCTTGACATGTAACCTTAACCTTACCTTACAAGTAACCTTACATGTTTTTCCGATTTATTATTTGTAAGTTATTTTCCGTTTTTTAAATTTTACTTTCATCAGTTGCATCTCATCCCATCTCATCGACTCATGAATCAGACACTACCAACAGCAGTGTGTGCAGCGAATGATAGTTTTGTCTCTCTGTCCCACGTTACGGAAACAGAGACCAAACATCTGCCCTATACAGCTGGTCTTTATTAGGATGCTTGACAAGCGTCAAGTCGGTTCCATCAGGCTGATTATGAGCCAAAGCCATGCTCTCTGTCTCAATCCTGGTCTTAGAACGCAAAACCATAACCTGAACAAAAACGGGCCCTCTGTATTAGCTATGCCTCTAGGGGGTTCTTGCCCTTTCCATGGTGTATGCTTTGGTTGTGTTTCACCGAGTGTGATTTCTGCCTCACGGATGATGGGGGAGAGTTTACATGTACTCTTGTACTAACAATCCCTCAAGGTTAATGTGCGACTGTGAGGAATTTTAACCCGTCTTCTTATTGCCCTCTACCTCATCCTCCCTTTCTCCCGTTTCTCCCTGAGGGGGTCCTCCTCTTTTCCCTCCTCACTCTCGTTCGCTTCCCATCTCCTTTTCCCTGTATTCAATTCTCTCACACACTCGTCCCCCGATAGCCCGGACTGTTGCAGCCCACCTCCACCCTGGTCCGGGTTCCGAAGAGTGCCAGCACCCTGGGCATTGCCATCGAGGGCGGCGCCAACACCCGGCAGCCCCTGCCACGCATTGTCACCATACAGGTGAGTGGCTTCAGACCTCACACCCTCCGTTAGCACACCTGGCGCACAGGTATCCTATCTGCTTCGCCGCGGTGCTCTCTCCTGTCCGCTGAGTTCCGGCTCAGTAAAGAAATGTAATAATGGGCATTTTAGATGTGGAGTAGCGAGCGAACGATTTGTCTGGGTGAACAGGACCAGGTAGCTGCCAATGTGATATTTTTATTCGAAAAATACTGAAGATGATCTTCATCTCACTTCTTATTCAGTCATCTTCCTATTAATCCACCAGCAAGGTCAATTTATTACCCTAGTATCTTTTTTTAATGTGTGTGTCAAAAATATGACTATAAAGACAAGGCTCGGATGACTTGGTTTGCATGGTGAAATGCATGGTGACCTTGACAAAAAGTGATTGCCTGTTTGTGTTTGTGTGTGAGAATTTTATATATACATAAATAATATATCGGCATGTCTGTATTCAAGACCGACCTGTCCTTGAAAATTACACTCAGGGCTCCCTGTTTAGTTTGCACAATGTACCTGTTTTAATAGTCATGTAGGTTTTTCCTTTTTTGTGTGCATGATTGAAATCCATGCTGGGAGATGCTTCTGTAGGTTCCTAATGAGAATGAGCTGTGATTGTGAGTGGGACGACGCAACAGTGTACAGAAAAATCAGCGGAATGAAATCAAAGGGGTAAAAATAAAGGGCAGAGACAACCCTTTAATGAACGGGGCGGGGCGGGGGGTGGAGGCAGGCGTGAGTGGGTTTTAATTCCACCGCTGTCGGAGGGTTCGTTCATCAATGTCTTAATGGAGATTCAGCCGGCAGAGATGAGATATCGCACGAGCCTTTGTAGCGGCTGCTTTAAAAAAAATGCATTTATTCATTTACACAATAGAGCATCCTAGAACAGCCCCGCTTCACATCCTGTCACGCAGCCTATACACCTCATTTTCCCCCGCTATATGTCTCCAAACGAAGCATTTCATTTGCCCACTCCTGTTGCCACTGCCCTTTTGTGGACTTGATAAGGTCTCCTGGTAGACATTTTTGAAAAATCTATTGAGAAACGGTTTGAAATTCAAGTAACGCAGTCCTTTAGAAAAGAAAGCGTCTGCCCAGGTTTTGAGGACTCGGGAATAGCGAAAACACAGTCCCAGAGACTTTTGTTTATTTAACAATAACCAAAAACAATAAAGTGAACATAAGAACATCCTGCGCGGGGGTGCAATCACAAACTAACAAACAAGCTAGCAACCAAGTCACTCTCTGAGTTTCTCTGTGTGCTTCTCTGTACGCTTCTCTGTGGCATTTTCCATGAGCTTCTCTGTAAGCTTCTCTGTTTCTCTGTGAACATCTCTGTGACCTTCTCCATGAGCTTCTCTGTAAACTTCTCTGTGACCTTCTCCATGAGCTTCTCTCTATACTTCTCTGTTTCTCTGTGACCTTCTCCATGAGCTTCTCTCTATACTTCTCTGTTTCTCTGTGACCTTCTCCATGAGCTTCTCTGTAAGCTTCTCTGTTTCTCTGTGACCTTCTCCATGAGCTTCTCTGTAAACTTCTCTGTGGCCTTCTCCGTGAGCTTCCCTGTAAGCTTCTCTGTTTCTCTGTGAACATCTCTGTGACCCTCTCCATGAGCTTCTCTGTAAACTTCTCTGTGACCTTCTCCGTGAGCTTCCCTGTAAGCTTCTCTGTTTCTCCGTGAACTTCTCTGTACCTTCTCCGTGGCTTCTCCGTGAGCTTCTCTCTGTGCTCGCTGTGGGGGTCTGGCCTTGCGCTTACACGCTCAATCAGTCACACACTCCCGTCTCGCTGTCTCATATCGCCTGGTACCTACTGAGAGAACACACAGGTTTTGCATACTGTTTTAATTGCCCCTAAATTCTGTGGGGACAGGTCTCTTTTCAGCCCTTGTGTGTCCGTCAGACAAACGTGTGCCACTGTACAATTCTGAAATAATAATTTCAGTCTAAAATGAATGTTTTAGTCAGTGCTAGCTTGTAGTATTCAGTGACTTTATTACTGCCGGGAGAGAGGTCCAGCAGTGGGGCTAACAGACAGATGTGAAACCTCATTGTTCTCACAGGGGAAAATACTGGCCATAATCACCTCTAAACAACTCTTCCTGTTTGACCTAATCTCCTGTAGATTTAGAAAGGCCTAGTTACAAGCAAATGCCTGCTAAATCCTTCCTGCGCTCTGCCAAGAAGCAGAAAACATCTTGCCCAGACAGATATTCCTGCAATTTTGCTGGAGTCAGGTCAAATACAGCCATTTGGTTAAAATCACCTCCTTTTAGTGGTAAAGTGGGGCTCCATTTAGGGACATTCCTTACCTCAGCCTTCACTGGGCAGCGGTAGTGAGGACTGATGTGGAAAGGTGAGGGCGTGACTCAGGATTGGCCTGTGCTGCCCTGCTGCCCACTCAGAGCTCTCTCCCCAGACTGCGCCTATTGTGCGTTGTCCACTGTTGAGAAGGTTTTAGTTTGCACTGGCCCAATGAAGATGTGTGTCAGATGGTAGGACGCTGGTTCACCCTCTCTTCTTCTGCTCCTCCCCTTGCTCCTCCCCTTTCCGTCTGCCCTACACACCATTGGCCCCTGCCTTTTATTCATGCTGGCCATCCTCTCCTGCTCCCTTTGCCCTGTTGTCATTGGCAGAGGGGAGGCTCTGCGCACAACTGCGGCCAGCTGAAGGTGGGCCAGGTGATCCTGGAGGTGAACGGCGTGTCGCTGAGGGGGCGGGAACACCGGGACGCCGCGCGCCTCATCGCGGAGGCCTTCAAGACCAAAGAGAGAGACCACGTCGACTTCCTGGTCACGGAGTTCAACGTTTCCTTGTAGGGTCCCCCGCGGGCCGGCTGCCCGGCGAGGGACGAGGAAGGGCGCTCCACGGGGGATGAACTCTGTGGTTGGGGCTGGAATACATATGCATGTTTTAGATGCCACCCCTGCACCCCTTCTCACTTTCTGAAACGTCCCCTCCCTCCTGACCACCATATAGCTGAAAGGACACCAGGATAGCACCACAGGCTATTGCAGACTACAGAGAGAGGGTTTGACACCTCCAGTGAGCCACAGCACACAGTGTGGACCTGCTGCCTGTGCCCTCGGGCAGCCCATTCCTTTCCTAACCCTGAAGAGAGCATGTCATCCACCGCACCACACTAAGATGTGGCAGCCTAGCGAAAAAGAAACTGGAGAAGAAATGTGGCACTGATGAACACTCATAAATCCTCCACCGATGACTTTCAGCGAACCCTGCTTTGGAAGGGAATCAGGACAGGGCGACAGTCCTCAGCCACCCTGGGTGCATAAACCCCGGGATGCCGACTGAGCGTGGGGCTCTGCTGAGGACAGCCGTCTCCCAAAGCGCTCTCTCCCTGCCTCTGTGTTCCATATCAGTGTGGTAGTCTGCCGCGCTCCTGCACAGCACTACAGCCATCACACAGTAGTCTTCTACCTGGATGGGTTTGGCCTGCAAACTCAAAGACATTCACGCAATTGCATCTGCAACAAAAACACTTTTCTATATGTATAAAGACATGCAGCGTTTGTTTTTATAAATACTTTGTGCAAACGAATAGATATATGTATGTAGAGAAAGCGAAGTAAGTTGTACGGTATTGTACACAATATATGATACTATCTATAAAACACTATAGTTATAAAGCGCTTATCTTTCTGCAGACATTTCTTTAATACGAATCTTCCAGGCAGTCCACCCCTTTTATTAATTTTTGAGCTGGCCATTTTCATTTTGTTTGTGCGGAGCGGGATCATATAGTGAATTACACAAAGCACTTGTAATTAACGTTGGTGAGAAATGATGAGAACGGCATCACGTGACCAGGGTCACGTATAACGAGACGTCTCATTAGAAATCGCAGACTTTGAGATTGATGTGAAGCCACCAAGCAGCTAGGGGAGTCTGCCATGATATTTTAATAAAGCATTGTGAGCAAAAGGCAGAGAAAGAGACTGGGGTAATGAATCTAAACTAGATTAAATTAATCTGAACTAGACTAAATTAATCTGAACTAGATTAGTCTAATTTAAATTGGTGCTTTGGGTGCCAGAGTAGGATAGGAGGGTGTGTGGGTTTGGGCTTGGTGAACTCACGTTAGGCTGTATTAGCGAGGCTTGACGTGTCATTCCTGGTTCTAGAGAACAGTGGAAGGATTATTTCAATCGCAGGGGAGTCGGATAGGAAGGAGCATGTGTCGTTAGAAAGGACGGGAGATTAAATGTTAAAAGTGATAGAAACAGAAAGAAAGGGGCTTTTGGGAGTGGAGGTTCTCTGTTTCTGAATTGTGGCCAGGTCGTTAGAATGAGCAAGCCCAGCCGAGAGAAACGTATGTTCAGCGCTTCAGTTTGCATTTGTGAGACATGGAGAGAAAATAGCTGGAAATACAGCATTGATAAATACTATTTTTTTTAATTAAGAGTAATGATTTAGGAAACACATCAGAGCTTGATTGACACTACAGTATTTTTCTAAAGTGGTAAACTGCTATATAGAAGAGTTATGTTTGCTGATGCATGTACTCAAAAAATTTTAGATGTATAAATATATAAATAAAAAAATGTATAAATATATATAAATTATATATATTTTGTACTGAATAATAATTTATGGCTCAATATATAAAGAAATATTGATACAACTGTGAATATTGTGAAGTTATGTTAAATATCTTTAGAATTTTAAGTTGTTTTTCTCATAGATGAAGCCATCTGGCTTCAGATTTGTTCTAATGTTGGAGTGTTTCTTTGTTTTCAGTCCTACCCCTTTCACTTCCCCACTCAGCTTGTGTTTGTGTCATGGAGAGGAACGGGCCTCTGCTGGATCCTGTGGACCTGGAACTGGATCCACTGGCAAGATGCCTGGGATCTGGGATCTGGTATCATTCTCTAACATAGCATGTCATAACATGTGTTCAGAGGTCAGAGGGATTGTTTTTCATGCACTCAACATTCAGACGATGTGTTTTATTTGAACTGTATCGAGGGAACTACTATCAAATACAAGCAATTTCCAAGAAATTAAAGCGTAGACCTCGCTTTCGTAGCTGGGGGCTGTACGATTATCTTCTACATGTCAGTGGCTTTAGGCTGACCTGACGTACGCCATGGGTAAAATTCCTCACGTTGCTAATTCCGATTCTGCTTTCTAAGGGTGGATGTGGATGTCTCTTTAGAGTGATACTTATCAAAGTGACACACTTCCCTCTCCTATTATTAACAGACAAGGTGGATTTCACGGCCACTGACTTGTAGAGGCTCCAGACATTAACACACTCGGATGCACCACGCAAGGTAGAGAGTGCAGGAAAGCCTTTAAAATGTCTATTTTACTGTTAATTTGAGTTGCAGTCTGGGCCATACCTGTACTGCTTATTGTTAATAAGGTTATAAAACCAGTTTTGTATGACCTTTTTCAAACTATACATGGCTGATTATATTTCCCCTTTTCATAGAGAAAATGAAATGTAAACCAATATAGTAAAGCATGTGCTTTTTAAAAAATCATAATTTGAAAAAAATATGTTGAATTAAATTTTCCGAGATTAAAGACTTTAGCTTCAGATGTATTAATTGATGGTAATTTTCTTATCAGGTGGTAAAAGGAAATAATGAAAAATAATGGCCCTTTAATGAATTGAGGTATAAAAATGAAATGGAATTAGTCTAGTAACACATGCGATACTATTTTAAGAATCCAGGAAAATGCAAGAGACAGCCTTCAGTGTTCCTCACACAGTACAATATATTCACATTAACATCACAAAGGTTTAACATTAACTAATGGAAACGATCCGCATTAAAGATAGGAACTTGTCAGTTCTTCACCAAAAAAATAATTTTTATAACTGTTCTATTGAATTTCCGTGGTGTGCCTGATTCAACTTGGCTTGGGATTGTTATTTAAAAACCCTGCTTCATAAACAAACTGCCAGTCTCTCTTTCTGTCAGTTCATTTGCCTGCCTTGTTATAGTGAATACGGCTTTGTGCACTGTCACTGCTGCCATGCTATTTGTACAAAATCAGTTTGTTTCATTTTGCAGTAAAGAAAAACACAGATGAAAATGCTTGATTCTGCACTGGCTTCCTTTCCCCTAACCTTTCTCCGATAAGTCTTTTCAATTAACTCCTGGCCTGTCAATCAACACACTGGAAAAGAAAACACTATTCTAGACATGCTAATATTAAAAAAAAACAGAGTCAACTAACCCCTAATAAACTTTCAATTTCTTACATCCTCTTGGATTCAAGATATCTCTCTCTCTCTCACACACACACACACACACACACACACACACAGACACGCACGCTCATGCACAGACACCAATCTGCCCATTGGCTATTGGGAATCGGAATCATTATTTTTGTCAGCTGAGGTCAATGAGAAAGAAGACATCGTGGAACAAGTGAGCCACCTCTCCCCTCCCCTCCCCTCCCACTCACCAAGTCTCCAAAACCCCAGTGCTGACAACAGCTGCATCAAGCTGCTTTCCCTTTAACTCCCCCAGAACGGTGTCAAAGCCCAGCAGCTTTTATGTCCCCGAGAAGACAACTTTGTCCTTCCCAAAATAGGTCGTTTTTACGAAATTCCACATTTCGTCTGAGCGAATGTTCTCTGCACCTGCAGGAAAACAAAATCAACATTAAATATCTAAAGCAATGAATCTGCTGAATAAAATCAAATGCACAAATGTCTAGGCTAGCCAATAAGTAATTGAGACAATACCCATGCTAATTTATAGCCTATATTTTACTCTTGAGATTTTATCCCTGAAACTCGATTTATGTAACCCGTGAAACGGCTCTACAGCCGTTGAAGGAGCTAATCATTTTAAGTTTCTGTGTTATTACAAGCAGCCGAACCTGTCATTCAAGACTACTGACATCATCGTGGGTTAAAGACTCTCATGATCACCAAATCCTACCCACTGATATTCTTAGTAAGGATAAGAATGATTGAAGCAACGATGTTCCAGTTTTTTTTTTGGGGGGGGGGGGGGGTTAACTTCCATCTTGAGCACGTTAATACAAACATGCATTAGGAAGTCTGTTTAAATAAATGGCTTTGTTAAGATGTTGAAATAAAATGAATTATCAGATGAACCGCTTAGGAGTACAGGAGTCATCCTTGGCCCTTTGCCATCTGGCCCCATGTTTGAAAAACCTGTTCTGTATTTGTAACATAATTATAGCCTACTGTTTCTAGTAATTTCCGCAATCACTCCGGCCAATTAAATTGTTCATTGTGTTTCAGAGGGGACAATTTTGATAATAACTTCTCTCAAACTCTTAATTTTTCTGGCTTCCTCATCAAATTTGTTTCCATAAAAGATTATATTCATAGCTCTTTAGAAACATTAACAGAAGAAAACTAGCCGCAAATCATATTCGGAACAGGGCTCGTAATGATACAGCCTAGGGGAGATTGATTAACTGTGTAAACCAATGTTACCAAGCTGTGCAGATCCCCAAAGAAATGATATGTAACTTAACCCCTTCAGACCTGAAGTATGTTCCATTAGTGAGAAATATATATATATACTTTTTTGTCCATTCAAGTGGGCATTGGAGTGGAACAGTTGTAAAATCTCAAAATGTCAACAACATTGTTTTTTTTAGCCACCTAGAAACAGTTTCTCTTGGAAACCAAACACCAGTGCACATTGCACTGCAGAAGACATTTTTCCCTCTGCATGACTCAGTCACTTTGTTGCATTTTGCTCTGCATATATGTTGGCCATGTTTGTCATCTCCTCAAATGTATAATTGTGCATATAATTACTGAATTATAAGCAGTCAGTGGTCAAATATGGGTCATCCTCAGACAAGGGGTTTATTTCTTCCACTTCATATCACTTGGGACATCTTGCTCTCCTCATACCTGATCTCTCAATGCCCGTAACTTCTCCAACGTCTCATCCTTGTCCTCCTCTAAAAAAAGAAATCCTCAGGAAACACACACTCGCAGTTACCCTTTATATGTGTATGTAGGCTGCATGTCATTTATCTTGTCTCGCACCTTGAGTCCCAAGTTTATTATGACGTATACTCATACACTACTCCATTGCCCGTCCTTTATGTTTAACTGCTTACTCTGGTTGTAAAAACTCTCTCTCTCGCTGTCAACAGTAACTTTGTTTGAAATCCAGTGGTGTCCCCTCCGTTCTTCATTCTGAGAAATTTCCATCTGCCATGGGTTCCAGGATATCTGGAGCTGTATATTTTACATACTTTCAACTATTCGAATTGTTCTGATGCACAATTTTTTTTAAATGTGTTACTGGAAATTATGACTAAATGTAAAAAAATATATCATGAACACATGATACTATGATGAATCAAACACTCTAAATATGTCAGCTTCATTAAAATTATGAAACAAATGCTAATGAAGTTTTACGAATATCTCTTCTTTGATGCAGTAAAGGCCTAACATTAGTATTTTAGCATCCCCCCGATTTTATTTATTAAGAAAAAACGGTTAGAGTGACGGATGCACGCCAGTTCTGAAGAGGTTAAATTATTTAATTAATATAATGAATGTAGTCAAATTCATCAATGGTTGAATGTGTGTATGTATCAATTCAATATCGCTTCTTGTATATGCTCATTAACGTTAACAAAATTATAACACGTTATGACGTGAGGTTTAGAAACACTACATTAGACATTCCTTTGGAACCTGGTCTATTAGCTCCCTCCAACGGAAACACCCAGAACACAGCACTTGCTATTTCAGATGCGATAAAGGAGATATATTGATATGAGATATACATTTTATCTCATGGAAATTATTGGATTGCTTCCCAGTAATATAGTTTAACATATGTTAATTCCTCACTAAGCCCTAGTACTTGGAATATAAAGAATAGAGAAATATCTGTTCAGCTTACATTCTCTTCATAAACCTATTACCAACATACACGTATGCCCATCCAATTAACATGAAGTGTGGCACACGTATTTAGACTTTATCATGCGATTTATTTTCGTGTAGGCCTATGTCCCTATGTACCAGGTCAGTGGTGTGGTCCCGTATATTAATGAACGTTTAATATTCATCTAATAAAATACCTAAACTGTTTTAACTCTGATTTGTAAACACTAGAACAGACATAGGCCAAATTAAAACATTGTCAATCTGCTACTTACACCTTCACAACATAACTGTATATCTTTAATCGTTAATAGCTTTTTGTTTTAATGAGTAGAATATATATTATACTTAAATTAATACAATACGATTAGGGTTGTCGAAGTTCGCCAGCCGCTCCTCAGTTATGAGAATCCAAAATGCAAAAAAGTTCAAGTAGCATAAAATTCCCAGTTCATAGCATAATACACAAGACAAACATCATCTAACATCCCATTGAACTGCCCCAGTGGCACCAATTCATATATTTTACAACGTTTAAAACTGAAATCGGAAGTAAATAAAAAACACTTTGATTTATCTTTCTCTTTGATCCATTGACTACTTCTTCTTGTATTAAATACCCCATTTGCCACTTTCGACCGATTTTGGGGTAGAGAGGGTCCTTTGTCAGTATATGAATGAGGAAAGACACACATCCAGTGACATCTCCTCCTCACTCGTGCTATTTACTAGATATGGCCATGCGCTCTCCTCCCCTTGCGTCCACGTTGATCCTACCAGCAGTCCGGAAGATAAAACTGCTTAAGAACTGAGCGAAAAACCTGGTACTTTCCTGTTGACTACTATTCCTCAGCTTTCACTAGGCGTCTCGGAACATCAGTCAAAAGATGACACACCCACAGTTCCAGGAGCTGACCAATCAGTGCTGTACGTTGTATACTATGTTAATTTTAAGTCAATTCTTACCCGTCTTCAAATCAGGGCCATGGTCTACGGATGACATTTTTTTTTCGAAGGAAACGTGTTTAAATATTTCTGCTAGTATTTACACGGTAAGATGGAGTACACTGTGAAAGTAACTTAGAGAAACTTTTCCACTTCAGGGTATGTATAAGAACTATGATGCAGCTTTCTACCAAGTTGGGTAAAGAAAGACGGTGACGACTCGAAGAAAAAGCTCGGTACTTTTGAACCTGACTCAGATTTCATTCGTAATAAGAGCCGTTGGTGGACGCATTTCCTAATTAAAATCGAATGCATAGCCATTTAGGTTTCTCAACCGTTCCGTTGCTAACCGTGCATTTAAATATTAGATAAGTCTTATCTGGGGTTTACTTATTAGGTTCTGATCTTAAATTGGTGTGAAGCATTTTTGCCGTGTCGCTTGGCGAAATCGATGGGGACTTGGTGTTAGTTTATATGCCGTTCTCTAGGCAACGAAGGGCTTTGTGTGTTACCGTTAAGCCTGTTTATTTACTCAGGTTCAACGTCAACTAGAATTAATTGAGGGTATCTAGTTACCCTTTTAAATTAATGTTGTTTCTGAGGTACCCATCTTATATATTTGTGTTAACTCAGTTAAGCGCCTGAATTCTATTTTAGTGCTCTAACCTGTTGAGCCTCTTCAAAAACGAGTTCTACTGCTGGTTTATTGGCCAGCTAATCGTTTGTAATGGTTAACTGTATAACCAGTTGACTTGAAACTACTAACGTTACGACGATACAGTTACTTTTGGCAGTCAATGTTGTTTCACATGTGAACTAAAATTATGTAGGCTAACCAGCTCCGAAATTACCGACCTGCGGATCGCTGATAACATTCATATAAATCAGTTATTGTCAAATTATTGTTATGCTTTTGAAAAGCATGTGTTGAAAGTTTTATTTTGGACTTCTCTCGTATATTTGGGGTTTCTCGTATATTGAGAGTAGTTGGACCGAAAATACTTGATTATACAGGTGAAGATTAAAGACATAAGTAAGATGGGACCAAAATATTTTTGTGGATGCAAAAATTGGCATTGACATTCTTCAATGAGGAATGCCTTGTGTTGTGTCTACAACTCAATTCTGTGGGCTTAATAGCATTTAAGTTATGCTGCCAGGAGTTAACTGAAACTGGATTGTGACTAGACCTGTCCAAGATATTTTTATGGTAAAGAATCTCCTGAATTTATATCTAGCAACTGGCATTATAAAAAGTTTTATCCACTGAGTTATTTGACCTAAAGAGCAAGATTGAACTTGTTGTTCAAAAGGTTCTTATGATGCAGAATGTCTTGAACTGTGTTCATTCCAAAGGGTTTTAAAGTTCCAAGTACTTTTGAAGAGGTCCACAAAATGACTTCCCGAACGCCTTTTGTGTTCCCAAATATGTATTTAAGTATCTTTTTACTTGCAATATGAAAAAAAAACTTGATATGCATGATGGATATTGGTGAATCTGCACAGATGATCTGGGTCCTGATTTCAATACCTGATTTATTTCAGTACTTGATTGAGTGATGTACAACTTTCATTGGTTATAGAGAAGACACTTTCGCTTTTGACCAGATTTTTCTCTCACGACGGTCATCAACAACTTCATCATCCACAGGCAATGACTACTATATTTGGCTATGTAATGGCTCAGTTGGGAAAGGTGCTTGTCTGAGTGCAGCCCTATGAGCAGGTTCAAATCCAGCTCATGTCATTCAGCAAATGTGATCAATTCCCAGACCACCACCCAGGCTGGGTGGGTTAAAATAGCTGGACATCTCTTGGCTTGTTGCTGATGAGTATTTTCTGTTGGTTTCCGGGCCACTCCAATGCGTGATGGCAGGATTCTTAGACAAGCTGAGCACAATACGTTTGCTCAATTTTCTATTCTAAATTAAGGAGAAAAACTAAAAATAGATGTTTTCAATCATGACAATGTAATAAAATGTGTCTGTCACTAATAAGTTGTAATTAGATCCACTGGATGCCATTCTTCATCGCTATAAGTGTGATTTAATTAAGCTGCCAACTTAGTTATCTACTGTGATGCTGGTATGGTGGTTTAGTACTTATTTTCAGGCTGTAATGGTCTGTGAAACACTAGACCTTTATTTCAGACTTGACAAATTTAAGTTTGAAAAACCAGACTGATCACTTGCAGGAATTTAAAATGTGGTACACATTTTATGATAGTATACATAACAAAACAAATTTGCCCATAAGGACTGCCATTCTGAAAACCCAGTTTTGTAACAATTGTCACATGAGAGCCACCACACATTATGTGAATCACAGACCTAAAAAAAAAAAAAACCTCCCTTTTCTGCAATGTGATATAATATTCAGAATCCCATTTTTCACGCCAAATCATAATCTGCATTAGACAGGCATGAAAAGGCACAGAAAACCTCTTTTGCTGCAGGCAGAGTGAACACACGGCAAGAACGGATCCAGAGGCCGAGGAGAACAGCCCCAGATAAGGACACGTTTGTCCTGACCGTCTCATCCCCAGTGCGCCTGTGACTGCCTCTCTCACATCTATGGCTTGGCTTTCAGAAGCCAGTCAGCCTGGTCCCCCGGCGCCTGTCTTTGTTGCTAGCACTAGCGGGTCACTGCTAGAGGTTTTCAGTGTTATATCTTTCAGTCACCTTCTGTGTTGTACTGTATAAAGTGCCCTGTCGCCATGTCCCCAGTTAGGGAACTACGGTATGCTGTTTACAACTGGGTTTTTTTTCTGGTCTAGGCAACGACTGATAAGATGGTCTACCTGTAGGATGTTTGTCGGTCAGTGCTCGGTATGGTATAATGGTATGTCCATCACACGATGTGTAAGTCATTGCCTTTGATTCCTGTCTAATGCCGCTGATGAGTGGGGGTGACAAGTGAAATTAAGAATATTATAATATGTATGCATAATGTATTATATTATTTCCTAAAACCTGTGAGTTTTTGATGTGACCATTTTATCCTGCCAATATTCTGATTAATTGAAAGTGTAGCTTATTTATTGCAGCTACTATATAGCAACATAGAGACAATGTGGTTTATCGTGCATTAACCCTTTAACGTTTGCTCAACAGTTTGGTTGGGCAAAGAAATCATGTTTTTATTGCGTTTTTCTTAGTGAGGACATTAAAGGGTTAAGTTAAAAGCGAGGTTGAATGCAATGTATGATAGTAATTTTTTGGGGATGTTCCTTAAAGTGGTATCTTCACCTTGAAAATGAGAGCTGTTTGAAACACCCAGGAGTAGGACTTCATGTCTCTGTTAGGCTCTGTCCAGTGATAAATTAGTTTTGCTTATCTGACATGTGGAAGCAATAAATTATATTGGCCATTATTTCTTTTTAACCACACCTGATCCGCATGCAGTGAGTAAAAAGCAGCTAAAATATGTTTAATATACTAGATTTGATTTGATTTGTAGTCGTTTTCACCAAACGTTTAGCAAACCAGATTAGATCAAACCGCTCGGAGGTACCAAAGCGAGCGTCCGGGGCTGAATTCAGAGTACACTCTCTCTCTCTCTCGATCGCCTGGTCTCCAGGAGACGGGACTTTGAAACGATGAAAGCGGTTCCCTTCACCCATGAGAGGAGCCCTGGCAGCTGGCTGGAGGCGTGCTTGGTTTGTCCATGGGCCAGCGGCCTCACCCATGCGGTAGGGTTGTGCGGTTTGGTTTGGTTTTGCTTTCAAAAACTAGGTTATCAGATCAAAAAAAAAAAAAAAAAAACATTAGGGAAAATCTAGTATTCTTTAGTATTATTATAAAGCACTTTGTGCTTGAGTTAGGCAGCTGTGGCCCACCTGTTTTTCAGGGTGCTACATGGCCTAGCCTAGCAAAATAAGCTAACTGCTTTTAAATGTTCCTTTTTGAGTTTTAGAGGATTTATGATACAGGGGAGAAATTATGCATAATTGCTAATTTGGGTAAGAATTGCTGGGCAATTAGCCGTCTCATTTTATGGCTGCTGAACCATCAGCCTGTCTGGCACTGTCCTGGTTCCTGCCCACTGGTCCCATGGATTTCCCTGCGGTGAAAATTGTATGTGCAATATGTGCACTTCTCAACGGAGGACTGTTTAGCGTTTTGACCTCCATGTTTACAGACATATTGAACTGCTGCCAGGCAACACGGGTACAAACAGACCAGGTAAAGCCATGTTGGGATTCATTTCAATATATGGAATGTATCAACAGGAGAGACCAGTAAAACACCGTATTTTGTCAAGATGTTAGGTAGGAAAATCGAATAGAAAAGGTCCTTTGTTTTTAATGGTGCATTAAATATTTGTTTGGTGACTTTAAATCCTTTTTACTGTAAAAAAAAAAACAAAAAACGTATGTTTAAAAAAAATATTATGCTTAAAAAAAAATCCCTTTTTTATGTGCGCATGTCGCATATGTCAGATCTGCTTTGTCGTAGGTGATGCTGGAAAATATTTGTGGAAAAAATTTCTGGCAAAAGTCAGCTATCCTAAAAGTTGGCATTTTCATGGTGATCTATGCATAACGCTTGAGAAATCCTCATCTTAGCACTGCCTTCACCTCACCTATGAACTGGGGTACAGCAGATGACCAACCTCTAGTTCCAGGATTCAAATGCTATTGTTTTCCTTCAGCGAAGGACAGCCTGCTTGTTGTTGTGCAGTGCTAATGTGTCTCTTGTTCTGGATTAGTAGCAGCTAGCTAATCAGCTTTCTGTAATCTGGGATCTCAACAAAGTCGACCACCACCTGGCCCTGTCATTTTGTCAGCGGGTTTGTTTGATGTGGCTTGTTCAGCTCGGCGTTGAGTTCAGTTGGACGCCATGCAGCGGTGGTAAAACCCGGGGTCTTGAGGGTCACGATGTCCACAATGTTTCTGTTCTACCTCACCTCTCCATCCGTCAATTGATTTGATTATTTTGTATGAAAATCAGTTGCAAATTTGCTGGCCTAATGCGAAAGGAACCAGCAGCACTGCTGCAATTCACATCTGTGTATTTTCTCAGCGTCCTCCAATGTTGTTTAAAAAAAAACAAAAAAAAAAACATGAAAAGCTGCCTTTTTTAAAGGGGTATATTTGCAGGTGGTCGATGTTAAAAGCGTTTCAAAAGACCAGCCGGATTGTGGTGAACAGGGTAGACGGCACTATGAAAGGCAGTGTGGAAAGGCTAAATGTAGCATTGTCGTTTGGCCTCTGGTGACTACACCAGCGTGAGCTGAGCCGGCGGAGCTGGATAGGAATGAAGCCATGAAAACAACAGGTCTCTTTACGCCTGGTTGTCATGCATCCGTGTACCCTGGAGACAGTCCTGCTTCTATACACTTACTAACGACCTAATGCGCAAGCAAAACAAACATTGCTGTATTCATTACTGACATGAGGGGATATGTGAATGATTTAAAAATAATCAAATCTGCCGAGCGGTTTTGCTGTGTGTGTGAACTTGCAGCTAGAATATGTTTAAATTCGGAAGTAAGTCTTTGTTGTCTTGCTAAATTTAGATAAAGGGGAATAAGGATGCGAGTGAAACGGAAGTAACCGTCTTCCCTACGTAACTGTCCTATCAAAGTGTGTTGTCTTTTCCCTGCCACAGGGCAAGTTAACAATAAAGTTAAATAAGCAGCTTTGGTGTTTGCTGCTCCTCTGGACGCCTTTTGGGGCTCCGGCAGCTCACTGTTGTGGAGTCGTCATGGCGACTGTCAGTTGTGAGACTGGGCGAGCAGAATATCCCCAGTCTTAAAGTGCTTCATTTCCCTGATTATCGTTTTAATCATTTATTTCATCAGCGGACAAAACTTCTTTTTGTTTCAATGACGTCAGTTTAATTATGCAGCCAACTTTTACACAGGCTGCCTTTTCTCTCCCTCTCCAATGACACTGTCCCCAGATGGGCGGTGCTAGACAACAGTTTAGGGCGCCACGGTGGTATCTAAGGGAAGTTAAACCAAAGGGACAGCTTTGTTAATGCCAGGTGGCTGTAGGTGTTTCAGGTGTAGGTCTGTTGAGTTGTTTTGGGTCCGTTTTCCCACCGTGCTGTGTATCTGTTTTATACCAGTACTCTCCCAGTTTCTTGGTCTTTTTGACACTCACAGCTTCCTCGCCATTATATCGCTAGATCTGCATGTAAAGGGGAGAAGATCAGCAGAAATAAATACATTTAATATCATTATGTTATATTACCATCCTACCTTCTACAGGGCCTTCTGGAAGTCCACCAGTCTGAGCCAGTGATGTTTTGACCTGCGAAGAGAGAACAGAAATTGGGACATCCAGGATCTCCCCTGAGGCAGCCAGAGACACCACTGGGACACTTTAGCCTGGGACACTTTAGCTTCCTGTGTCTGAACTTTGCCTCCCAGCATTCGTTTTGCGACCACCCCGAGACACAAAATGCTCTGGTGCTCTTCAGGCCCCCCGCCTGCTAAGCTGCCAGTAAGAGCGCTGGGATACGTGACGGGCCCCTGCACTGGGAGATGGTAGTGAGACAGAGGACGGTGCGTGCGGTCGCTACCCATTCCCGTCAAACTGCAAACCATGCCGCGGCACCTCCTGGGGTAGACTCGGCTTCGGAGTAGCACCAGGACGAACAGATGGAGAACCGGGCGGCCGGCGTCGCGCCCTGGGGCTGCCCGTCCTCCATCAGCCCGACGGGCTCGGGGCCGAGCGGGGCCGGCGAGGAAAACCTGTGGGGGGAAGAGGAATTCTACCTTCAGATGGACGAGAACGGGGTCATCGGCCTGCCCTGGGACACGTCCTCGGAGTTGTGTGACCCCCGGGGGAGTGAGCCGCCGTCCCGGTCCCCTGCACAGCTCAGTCCCACACCGTCAGTCTGTGAGTCAGGGAGTCGATGTGTTGTGTGTTTTCTATGTGCTTTGTGTGTTGAACATTTTGCCTTCTGTTCGCTGAGACTGAAATGCCTCGATTCAGATTAAATACAGGAAGTATTTCAAGTTCAAATGAAATGGAACTTAAAATAAAATAACCTGAACAATGCCTTGAAAAATATCTATAAATAGTCAGTTTTAAATAACTTGTATCTAAACTCCTGAGGAGTAAAATCGTTTTGAAAGGCACTTTAAATATATTGTACAGTTATTATGCATGGAAAAAATGAAGGATATTTATCATACCTGTAGAAGTCTGAATCAGCGCTATGCACTACTAATCTAAAAGATTCCTCATGAATAGATGGGAATATAAATAGCATTTTCAGTCCTTTAGGGAGCCATTATATAGCAGCTCTACTCTCTACTGAATTTGATCTGATTTCCTGTCTGTGTGAGGTTACAATGGAGCTGCCCAAGCATGGCCGTTCTAATCTCAGCACTCAGAGTGGAGGAGTGTGTCACTACAAAAGAGAGTGAAGCTACCCTAAAAATCCCCGTGTTCACTGCGTACTTCCACAATTGGCTGACCCAGTTCAAACTCCGTGGATATTTTTTGGGCAGAGGTGAAGAGGCTGTGGCGTTGAATGACTGGGCCTGTGTGTTTCGTGGATAAAAGGACTTGACTGGATTTCTTTCTTGCTTTTTTTCCTTCTCACTCTTTCATCTGTTCCCTTCCCTCACGCCACCTTTTCAGTTGACCTGGAGAACAGCCTACAGGAGGACTGGGTTAATGAGGACGAGGAGGCCGAGGAAACGAGACGGAGCTTGTTGGTCCGTAAGCAGCGTGCTGAGGGAGATGCCAAGCTGGAAACGTCAGAGGACGAGGGAGGGGAAGACGATGAAGATATTGAGGAGTACGGCGACGTCCTGTCACCTGGACTGAAGGATGAGCCGATCACAGAGGGCAGCTTTGACGTCAATCTCCAGGGAAGAGAAACTTCAGCAAAGCACACCTTGGAGACCCTCAGCCACTCTGATGGAGAGGACAGTTTCGACACCCCTGCACAGGCCCCGCCCACCTTCCCCCACCCATTATGGGGGGCAGAGAGTCTGGGTTCCTACCCTGTAGGGCCTGCCAGCTCTCCCAGGAGTCCGCACCCCCTCTGCTCACCCAACGAGGAGAGTGAGACTCCTCTTCCAGCATCCCTCACTCCCGAGCCTGCATGGGACTGCAGCCCCAGGTCCGTACCGGAAGGGAGGGGGCCACCAGGGGAATCCCTAGGATCGCCGTTAGTCCCCTGTCAGCGCCCCACTCCGTCGCCCAGGAAAGCCTGGCATTCGTCTCCGGTGCCGTCCTCAGACACGCCTCACACAGTTCCCAAAGTCTGGCAGTCACCCTCAGGGTCGGACCCCACTCCAAGCTCTCCGACATGGGACAAGAGGAGCCCTAGCTCCCAGAAGCCCTCAGCAAGAAGCCTTTGTTTAGACGGCAGCAGGTGGGTCTCCGAAACTGCTGACAGAGGTCACTTTTCATCACTGCACCGTTGGTCATGAATTGTACTGTTAAAGCGATACTTCCTGTTCCTTTCTTCCTTTGATAAAGTGCTCCAGAGAATATTTCTAATCTCAACTTCTGAATATTCATGAGCAGTCAAGGAATAGAAAGTACTTTCAGTTGGAATAACTGACGGTTGAAAAGATTATACTTGTAATTATGATGGTAATAATTAGGATCCAAACCAGTGAAGGGAATGTTCTAACTGCTAATGAACGTTGGTAAACACTTGTGTGCATCTGAACTCTTCGAGTTCGGCACTGAAGGGATGAAGGAACAGTAAAACTGTAAAAAAAAAATAATAATAATAATAAACACAGAAAAACTGCTCCAGGTCATTGTTAAATGGAATAGCTTTTAATGAACAGTTTTTCGGACTCTTAAGTTATCGCGCTGAACGGTTCAACTTGCCTTTGTTCTGATAGGAAAGGCCAGCTTAGTCACCCCATGCCTGATTTTTCCAAAGTCGAGCCTCGGGTTCGCTTCCCCAAAACGGTGTACAAGCCACCAAAAAGTAAAGGATCTTCCCAAAGGAGGGCCCCCACCGCTGAGCCCCCCCTGGTCTTCAAGTCACCTGCCGACATCGTGAGAGATGTTCTGTTGAGCAGCTCTGACGGGCCCCCCGCCGGGCCCCGAAGGCCCCTCACAGTCACCACGCCGCCCGACTTCTGTTCCCCTCAGCAGGCCAGCACTCTAGTGCACCAGCTGCAGGTAAGTGGCAGACAGATCTTCCCCCACAGAACTGAAGCTACTGTCCTTAACATGGCTGAGATCTCTCCTTTCTGACATCTCTCACTGTCTCTTCTCTGTTCCTGTTCCTTTTTTTGTCTCTCTAAGGAGGACTACAACAGGCTGCTTACCAAATATGCTGAGGCAGAGAACACTATTGACCGACTGCGATTGGAGGCCAAGGTTGTGTGCGTGCGTGCGTGCGTGCGTGCGTGCGTGCGTGCGTCTTTGTGTCTTTGTGTGTGTGTGTGTGAGGCCAAGGTTGCGTGCGTGTGTGTGTGTCTTTGTGTGTGTGTGTGTGTGTGTGTGCGTGCGTGCGTGTGAGGCCAAGGTTGCCTGTGTGCGTGCGTGTGTGTGTGGGTGCGCGCGCGTGCCTGCGTGTGTGTGAGGAGGTCATTATTGTCCAGAGAACAATGAACTTATTTGCTTTGCAGTGAATAAAAAGAAGTGTCAGCACCCTGCATTAAATCCAGGAGAGTTCTGTTTGATTTCTTGAAGCAAGACAGGAAAACATGAGTCTACAGGCTAGCCAGGGAACTGGTTTAATCCAAGTTTTTTAGATATTAAAGTTTATCAAAGGTAGTAGGAGAGTAGAAGGAAGAGGAGGGTTAGGCAGTGGCATGCTAGCCAGTTCCTCCTGATTGGCCTCTGTTACTGACAAACCGGCAACCTGTTGGTCAACATTCGTGTGCAGTCGGTATGGATGGGAGAACAAGCGGTCACAGGTACATCACTGATGAAAAACGGTCCACATTGTAGCTGTGGCATCTGTGAGCATTTGTCTTTCTCTAGCCGTCTTCCCCCTTCACCGGCGCACAGCGCTTGCCTCCCAATGCTATTTAAAATTGGCCTATGCCAGGCCGAGCCACTGATAAAGCCCCACTCCCCATCCCTCAGAGTCTTCTTATGCCAGGCCGAGGCACTGATAAAGCCCCACTCCCCATCCCTCAGAGTCTTCTTATGCCAGGCCGGCCACTAATAAAGCCCCACTCCCCATCCCTCAGAGTCTTCTTATGCCAGGTCGAGCCACTAATAAAGCCCCACTCCCCATCCCTCAGAGTCTTCTTATGCCAGGCCGGCCACTAATAAAGCCCCACTCCCCATCCCTCAGAGTCTTCTGCATTTCAGAGAAGATGGTGGGTGAGAGGGTTTCTTATCCATAATCTTTTCACCCACTCCGACCTGAGAGGTTTGTCTCAGTTTCAGGAAGTTGTTTTCCCTGCAATGAAGAATGCGCTGTTGTGGGGAAAGGAGGGGGACTTCTTGAGGGGTTACCTCTGCCATGTTTTGCTTTCCAGATTTTCTGGATTTTTTTATGGAGATGAAAGGAATAGTGATGCTGAGTGGAGACTGCCCGATTTACTGTCGGCAAAGTTTATCGAGGTGGAACGGAATCCCGTTGGCAACAGTCCTTCTCTCACAGCCAATCAAAGGACAGCCTGCGTGCCGAAAATTGTGTTTTATTGGTTTTGTTAAACACTCTTAATACTATCACTCTCAGCTTTATTTTTTTTTAATCAGCGTGTTGGTCCGTGCCTGTTTCTGAACTCCCCCTGTATAACCTATACAAGCATAGCCCATGTACCCTGGATCTCAGCTTCTCAGTGCCACGCTGGAGTTGTCCTGCTCTGTCCTGCTCTTTGTCATCAACTGCCAGTGTTTAAACCCAGTTCTTTTGTTTGTAACACAGTGTGGAATGGAGTGTGGTTGCATTGTTAATCCCCCCCAAAGAAAGGCTTGTAAAACAGTGGTGGGAGCTGAGTACAGAGACATAGGCCATCAGAGCTTCGCCTTTTCGGCCTAAAAGTTACTGTGAAAGGAGAAAATGTCAGAACGTTCACTGTGGAAATGTTTCTGTTTGTGTCAAAAAAAAAGGCTGGTTTCAGAAATTGTGTGTTTTTCGTAAAAAATAATTCTGTATTGACCCCCAGGTGAGCCTGTATTCGGATCCTCCGAAGCCCAGTCATTCTGTCCACTCGGGTTCTGTCAGCCTGGGTTCAAAGGTCATGCACCTGACCTTTCCCCAAGCTCAGAAGGCAGAGTTGGGCCCAAATTCTGCACCACTGCCTCCAGTTCAACCTCACCCAGGTATTTATTCACTGCCACCTTGTGCCCTAACCCTGTTTTGTGTGGATGGGTAAATGCTCTTAAGTTCTTTAATTGTTTTTTTTGTTGTTGTTTTTTTTTAACTATCCAGAACAGGATGAAGAAGGCCTTACTGGTCCGTCCTCTGCCTCATCCCGCAGCCTGGACACTCAGTTGGGAGAGAAGCTGACTGAGGCTCTTGCTTTGCAGGCTGACAGGTTCCTATTACAGGTGCTTCTTCTGAAAGGCTCTTACCTCTGTTGGGGGGGGCGGAAACGTAAATGTAAATGTTTTAATAGGGAATGGTTCAGGGATGTCTTTGGTGCAATAGTTGGTTGAGTTGCAATAAATTTACTCAAAGGCCTTCTGTAGGCTGTTCCGCAAGAATCATTTCTGACATCCATGTTGGTCATGTGAGGAACCACAGCCCTGCATTTCAACAGACACTTTGTTCAGTCGATCTGACAGTGCTCGCTCCCTCTCCCTCTTTCTCCATCTCTCACTATATACCAGCTGGCCTCCTTTGAAGACCTTCTGAAGAATAGAAAACTCAAGCCCTTTGAGCAGCTGAAGGTACCACTCACTTCAGGCCCGATTGGTCGTTTGTATATAAACACCTTTTATCTGTGATTAAAGCGACCCTGAAGCGCTAACCTAGTGCTTCCCTTTTCCCCGTTGTCTTTTTAAAATCCTTTACGACTGGAGCAATTTGTCACAGTGAAGTCATGGATGTAGATAGGTTCGGACTTTAATCATATGATATACAGTCTAAGATAAAATCAGATGAGTCACAGTTTTAAAGTGTTGAAAAGCATTTTAGCCAGTGGTGGCCAGGCTACACTTGTTAAGGATCATGTTGGTTTGGACTTCCACAGGGCCTCTCCACTCTGGCCCAGGGACTGGACTCTCTGGAGAGGAGCTACCTGGGTGCACGAGACGAACACCGGCTCCTGCAGCAGCGGGGAATCCGCCCGGGATCCTTCGACCCAGACAGGTACGACTGGTCAGGCTATAAAAATCACTGGCTGTTCTCGGCCCCAGGCGAACAGCCGTTGGTAAAGGAAGTGCCTCTCCTCCTGTCACCGTTAAAGCTCCTATGTAGACGTGTGTGTCCTGTAGCGTGTTAACCGAGAGCAATTGGCTGGTGTGTCGGTCGAAAAAGAGGTTTCCCTGTGCGGCTGGTTAGGGTTAGTGTTAAGTCAAGGTTCACACAGATAACTGACGCCTGTCTGTTTCAGGGTGGTGGAGGGGCGGGTCTTCCAGTCTGGGATGCATCTGGAGGAGTTGAGGGAGTTGGCTGAGGAGACGGCAAGGGACCGGCCTAACTCCACCGCCCCTCCGTCGCCGCCAACCCCCGCTTCTGAAGCCCTCCTGACCTACCGCGAATCCAGTGCTCCGACTCCGCTCCCTGAGGTACTGACACACCCACACCCAGAACGCTGTTAAGTGGGGGCTAGTGGACCATGTCAACTTTAGTCAGGTGTGAATAGCACGCTGTAAAAGAAGCACGCTGTAAATAATTCAAGAAATGCTGCTTTTCGGTCTGAAATTATTGCATTTCAATATGTGACCACAGGGTGGCGGCACAGCACATTTAAATGGAAAACATTGGGAAAATATTGTTTCAAAAGCAGATATTTTACTTTTTGTTGCCAAGCTTTTCCCTATTTCAGATATTATTATTATTATTAAAATATCCTATTATCTTTACTGATGCCCTTGTCTAGAAGTATGTAGGTACAATATGAGCAGTGTTACCCAGTGGTGTGAGTATACTAAATTAGTTACCCACACCCTAATTTATTTAAATTCTGTTTAACCCGTTACGTAGTCCAGCAATAATCAGGGCTAATGAAACCGCTCCAAATGATGTCAAGCTTGAGGTTATTATGTAGTCTAATTGATAGTCTAAAATAATGTTAACTTTTGCATTCAGCTAGAAAGGACCTCTCTCATTCTCTCTCTCTCTCTCTTTCTCTAAATTCAATTCAAACGCATTGTAGAAATAATGTTGCCAAATCTTTCAACAATGATGCAATAATAACCATGAAGGACATTCATGATTGAATGAATGAACAGAAAAAAACCCACGTAATTATAGTGGTAATGCTAATTAAATTATCTCTCTCTCTCCCTCCCTCCCTCGTACCTTCAGAGCCCATTGTCCCCTGTACAGAGGGGCTCAGTGAATATGGAGGTGAGCTCAGTGAGTGAGGAGAGTGAGGGAGAAGAGGAGGAAGGGCTTCCAGATGCTCTTCTCCACCCACTGCGTCTCAAACACCAACATGTGGAGTGCGACTTCAGCCACCTCCTGGACCAGTGAGTCTCTCCCCTGCAGCTCCCTCGGGGCTTCAGGAGAACCATAGGGCGTTCATATATATAGCCATTCTCCATGGTGCCTTCTAGCCACTTAGTCTACAGAATGGAATGTCCTTCTTCCAAATCACAGAATGCCTGACTTTACTCTGCCAACATCTTTCTTCTTTCTTTCTCTATGCTGCATAGAAGTGACCACAACATTTTTTTTGTTCATCAATCTCTTTCAGCTACCAGAGTTTCAGAGAGCTACCACAGCTCCTGGACCTGGGTCAGATGGAGGGCGTTGAGGCTGATGGGAGAGTTGGAGGTCACTGCGGGATAGATAGCGTGGAGAGCGAGCGGACGCCACCCCAGCTGTGAGCCTCTGTTCCCCCTCTTATGGTCTAAATCCTATTTGTTCTCTCTGTGCGTCTGACATTTCCTGAAATGGGAACATCCACACAGGCTGGGCAAAAGCTCAGCTGGAATATAGTTGAATAAGGATAAGTCGTGTGCCTGTTTTCTGCTCTGATGTGCGTTTTAAATAGCATGTTATTCTTTTTAGATCAAAGGGAACTACTGAAATGCTGTTGTCGGGTCTGCAACCTAGAAAGGCAGAAAGCAGCGTTCAGCAGCCCCTCCACCACGTCCCCGGTCTCCCACGGCAACATGGCGGGGACAGTAAGGGGGCTGAAGGAAATCCGTACAGCAGCAGCAAGGGAGAGAGTGCTGCCTCTGAACGCCGGCCGTCCAAACTGCTGCCCAGAACGGGGACAGTGCCTCCTCAGGTCAGGGGTTTTCACTGGGGGTAGCACATTGGGAGGCTTGTTTTTTTTATTTTTTTTTGCTGCGGCTGCGGGGTAAATAGTTTTAATACATCTATAATGATTTAATATATATTTATTTATATATTTTAATATATACAAATATCTTATTTATTGTTGAAGCTGTTCCTTTATGTGAGACGATCTCTTCTTGATCTTGCAGGATGGAGTTGTATCACCAGAGACGGATAGTGGCTTTGTGGGATCTGAGAGTAGTCGCCTGACTACTGCAGTACGCAGTTCCTGCCAGCAGAGGGCGAGAGTCAGGTGCACAATTCAGAAAGCATTAGCAAATGTAACCGAGCATAGTATGCCACACTATTAAATAAAATTGCCCTCTACTCATATGAAATACTTTTTTTTAAAGTCTAGCCCTGGGAAGAACTGGAATTCCCAACTCATATTGGGTGACTGAATGTTTTTGTTTTTTACTATAGCTTGCATAAGTGGGGAATTTTACTTTATCTCATTAAAGTAGCTAATTTTTTAGCTAATTCCATGTATGTAATCATTACTAACATTAACAACAAAGTTGTTTGTTTTTTTTTGTCATAAATATAAAAAATCTCCCCAAAATTTATAAGGAGCATATTTTAATTTGCAACAGTAGAGTGTAGAATACCACAAGGTCCAGCGAACACAGATACTGCCCTAATTGTGGTGTGCCACAGAACCCCCCTCCCCCAAAAGCTTGTTATCAAAGCTCTGAACAAGACGTTGTCAGGACTCGCATAAAGCCTGCATATTATACAAATGGTATTTTGGGTATTCTCAAAACTGTCATTGAACAGCAAGGCAGAGTATGGGTTTCAGTAGCTAGAATAAACTTAGCCCACCTTGAGGGAGGGATAGAGCCAACACAGGCAGCACCACGCCACGCCAGTCTTTCAGAGGCAGGAAAACATGGATCCTCCCATTGGAACATCGCTGAAGGACGTCCAAATGCTCTATGAAACAAGGATAACCATGTTTGTGCATCATAAAACCTATAGGGCAATCTGTATAACTCAGAGACTTAAAACATTTTCTAAAAAGCAGGAGTACATAAATGTACCTGTCTCGCAACCTCTCTCGTAATACCCAAATGTTTCATAAGCTGTTGTTCAGGGCAAGAAATCTACAATCTCGCACTCTTTGAGTCCAATTATGCGTGAAATGAATCTCCCTGACCTACAAATCTCTCGGATATGATCGAAACGCCCCCCCAAGTCCCCCCTGGGTGAAATTCCCCTTTAAGATTGATATATTTTATCCTCGTGTTGAAACTTCAGGTCCTCTGACATAAGAATAGCTGAGGGGCCCTGCTGTTTGAACAGAACACCATAGATTATCTCGTTTTAATTCAGTCTGCGTCAAATCCATTAGATCCACTTTGTCCTCCAGAGATGCGGGCCTTTTTTGTTCACGTTACTCCATTACTACATGCTCATTTATGATTTGGGTTTTTCTGTCGTCTCTGTGTTCCTCAGGCTTGCTGGCCAATCGAGAGGAAAAGGAGGAGAGAAATCTGAGCCATCATTGGTCCAGCCGCTCCCAGACTCCACCCGCCTGCCGCAGTGTGTCAGAGACACGCCTAGCCTCCAGGAAGTCCTGCGCTCAGGGGGCGGAGCCAGCGAGGGAAAAAACCCGCCCTCGGCCAGCCCTTCGGACACCGGTTCCCCCCAGTGCTGGGCCAGAGGCGTGACCAGCGAGTCTGAGCCTGAGAGCGAGCGTAGTTAGTCCCTGTCTCACTATTTCTGTTACTATCACTCACTGACGCTACCTGTATCTGACACCTTGTGTCAACCGATTTTTATGTTTGTAACTTTATATTAATACGATTGCAGCCTTAAAGTTGCTAGCTGCGTCATAGCTAGCTATCTGTATTCAAGCTTGTGTCTGTGTTGCAGCAAAATATAGTTTTATGCAACACTTTTTTGATATTAAAGTAGCAGCTGTATTATGCAAATAAAACTTCTTAATATTCTATGGGCTATTGTAGCTGTCCCTATGGTGTGTACTTCTGTCCCTTCTGTTACCTCCGTTGTCTGTTCTGAACGCGTTTCTCTCTCTGCAGCCCACTCTGTGTCAGGGGGAGAAAAGGGGCGGAGTGTCCAGTACACACAAGTAACCAATCAGAGGCCTTCTCAACAGTGGGGCCGTTCCCCTGCACGCCCCTTCAGCCCACAGGATTCCGGCCTGCTGACCCATCGACAGTGAGTCTCTGCCGCGCTGAACAAACGGCTAAACCTATTGGTTAGAAAATTGTTTAGTCCCCAGAAATGTCCTATGACACCCAAAAAGGGGCTTTTTCGTCATCTTCACCCCTATTTGTGAACGATGCACTCAACCCATGATGGATATAAAATCAGCTGTTTAACCATGAGCGCAGTTCTGTTGTCGTCCTTGCACAGCTCACCCTGTATATATAATGCATTTTTGCTGTTCACCTCTGAACTGTGCCAAAACTACACAGGAAGAGCTGGCAGCACAGATGTGACAGATGAGCTCCTGTCACCTCTGCACATGGCCCCGTATCGTGTCCCCGTACCCTGTGCAGCTGTTAGTCTTATTTCTTTATCCGGGCCGGCCCGGGAAGTCCACACCGTCCCGTTGGGGTTTGGCTTGAGGGTCGAAATGAAAGTAAAATGCTATAGATGGATGGGGGAAATAAATGGAAAACTTCAGTGCCCTAAGTGAAGGCCAGTTCTGCATTGTTTGATATTCCACCCACTGTAGTTCACTCTCACAGCTGGGTGTTTGGCAGGGCAGCTGAGAGAGTGCGCATTGCTCCCAGATTCCAGCTGTTTCCTTACGTGATGCCGGCGTTTGTGCAAAACGAAAGACTGTGCTCTGCTGTCACTCGTTCAGAAGCCCCGTTGTTGTTGTCGACTGGCTTGGAAATTTCAGCCTGGTACCCACCAGTATTGAAACTGCCACAGCACCCACCCAACCCACCCGCCTCTCAGGAGTGGGAGAGGAACTCGTTCAGAGAGAGTGTTGAGACTACAGCAGTTTGGATTTTCAAGCCGCCGCAGGGACAGAGACGCTTTGTAATGTTTTCTCATTTTATTTCTTTACATGATTGCGGAAGTCTTATCTAGAGGAAAATCCAAACACTTGTTGGGAGGTGCGTTGCATTGATCTGATGCATGGTGTGGAACTGTGTGTTTGAGCTATACATTTTCATAAATCTCCCTTATCCAAGCTCCCAGCTAAAAAAAGGGATAACGCTGTACACGTTAGGCTTTCCAAGTACAACTTTATGTCTTCCTAATTTGCCAATTTTTGTCAAGCATGATGTGATATTACAGTTTCAATTATTTTTGCTGAATGGTTTAACCCATGGTGAGAAATTGAGTTTAAATGATTTTTAAACTGTCATGGTACATTTAACTATGTCTAACTAGCTAGAATTTGGATGTACTAACTTCTGTCGAGCCATCTTGCTAGCAGTTTTGTTAATATAAATTTATCTAGCTAGTGTATTAATATATATAATAAAAACATCTTGATGTCAGTAACTAAAAGGTAACTCAACTGTTCATATTAAATATTCCACAACCCAATGTAGTTAAATCAGTTGACTAGATGTTATGAAAACTATTTTTAAATGCATGGTTTATTCTTTCACCAGGCACGATTATTGCCTTTGCAGTGATTGCAGGATGCAAGCGCTTCCTCTGTTCCATTATATTTCAATGCCGTGTTCCCCTGGTTGGTTCCTGTCTGTGTCCGTCAGCAAGGCCATCCAATCCCTAGAGGTCGAAGTGAGCAGACTGAGGGAGCAGCTGGAGAGAAGCCTCCGGCAGACCAATCCACCAAGTCCCATTAGAGGCTCCATCTTGTCCCAGGAAGAACCCCCATACACTCCACAGCCCCAGAGCTCCACGCCCTGCACCAGGTAGGACCGTCATTGCTATCATGTCTCTCTGTATTTCATGCATTTTTAGGTAATGGTAGCACGAATAATTGTAATGTTTCAAATTTAAAACCTTCCAGGAAGGTTTTTTTGGCAAGGCAGAAATTTTTGTTTTAGTATTTATCATCCTGTTAGGAAGTATAGTATTTAATTTCTCCCCCCTGTTTCTTTCTGTCTTATACGTTTCTCTGGTGTGTGACTGTCTTTCTCCCCATCTCTGCTTCTTTCTCTCTCGCTCTCTCTGCATCTCTTGCTGTGTCTGTCACTTCCCCCTCGCTCCCTTACTCTGTCTGTCCAATCAGGTCAACTCAGTACCGAAAGACTGGAAGGAGAGGGGAGGTTGGACAGGAAGTGGAGGAGCCAGACAGGAAGGAGGGGCCCCCGCGGCCAGCCCCCCGAAAGAGGCCCGCCTCCGCCCCACGACGAAGCCTGGAGCTGGATGTCAGTGAGTAAAATGATGCTCATGCTGCCCACACTCTACTTTCTCCAGCTCACCCCCTCCACTCCCCGGCACGTCGACTCGTACTGCCTGCCTGCCTGCCCTCACTCTACTTTCTCCAGCTCACCCCCTCCACTCCCCGGCACATCGACTCGTACTGCCTGCCTGCCTGCCCTCACTCTACTTTCTCCAGCTCACCCCCTCCACTCCCCGGCACATCGACT
>JAOYSI010028604.1:0-11321 GCA_025775065.1 Hiodon alosoides
GAGAGAGAGAGAGAGAGAGAGAGAGAGAGAGAGAGAGAGAGAGAGAGAGAGAGAGAGAGAGAGAGAGAGAGCAAAGCCCTTATCATTTGTCCTTCAGAACCCTCCCCTCTGGAACGCCAATCCGAGACACTGCTCACCCTCTGATCCGTATCTATCCCCCTGCCATCATCCCTGTTTTGTTTTTGTCTGGGTCGACCGTGACATAGTTCCTTATGGGCCAGTTAGAGCAGAGATGATTTCCATGGAACCTGGCCAACACGTATCAAGGCGTTTGATCACTTGGTGCAACAGAAACGTTTAAGCAATCACACCATGACATTATATTTTTCAGCTTTGTGCTAGTAATGAATTCTTTTAGTTGAACTATATATAGACATTATTCCAATTAGTATTCCAGTTCCAATTCTTGCAATATTGCAGTTCTTGTCATAGGTCGCCCTTGAATATTCAAATCCATACTTTTTTGTATGTATTTGTATAGATATTGACTACCATGACAGGTGAGCAAAGTAGGGAAAAGCCCTGAGCTATAAAAATACAGACTATATAGGCTCAGAGATGGAACAATGTTGGCTGTTCCTCTCCTTCTCGCCTGTCTCAGAAAAGCCCAGGTCTCCTTAAATACAATAGTCCAGCAGATGAAGCAATGTTAGCTTTTCCTCTCCTTTTTCGCCTCCGTCTCCGAAGACTCAGCATCACCAAGCTGCCCGTTCCCACTCTGGCGTTGTTCAAGCGTTCATAGGAACATCCTTGTGGGGGCGGGTGGCGTTTGCTCTTTGTTTAATGTCACGTTGCCAATATCTTTTTCATCTTCATGCTGAAACTTTGAAGCAGATTGGAATGAGGTTGGACAGCCTCTGTAGCACGACCAGAGAGGGTCAAAGCCGGAGGCTTTCTGCTGAGATACCTGTCCGTGGCATGAGAGGCCCAGCTCTTTGGAGCTGGTGACCCGTCGGATCCTTGGTACCCATTTGTAACCCTAACCCCCCTCAAGCTGGATTCTTTATGGGCGCTAGACCAACCCCGGTTGTCCGTTGATAACCTTGAATGGCCCACCGATTGTTTATGCGTTGCTGTTCTATTCTGCAGGGAAAGTCCTGAACACGGACCTGCGGCATTATCTCAGCCTGCAGTTTCAGAAGGGCTCGCTGGACCACAAGCTGCAGCAGATCATCCGGGATAACCTCTACCTGCGCACCATCCCCTGTGAGTAACACGTCCATCAACCATGCATACAACAAACGCCATTTCCTGTTTGACCATAAAAGGAGGCTGTAAATTCCTCATCCCTACCATGGGCTGCAGTCTTAATGACGGAGACAAAAGTGTGAAGGCTGCTCCATCTCGCCCTCCTTCACCTGCTCCCTCCACCTGTCTCACCCGCCTGGTTCAGGCTCGCTCACCTGTCATAGTTCTACCTATTCTTCACAATTTAGCTACAAGTTCTTATCCATCTCAGAGGCCACAGGGGCCAAAATCTGTTTCGAGCCAGATAGTCAGCTGTCTTTTGCCCTCTTTGCGTACGTGTTTTAGGACTCGGTCTGGTTCATTCGCTTTGTTTTGGCCCATTAGAGGACAGAAACATTTCCCTTCTGCCTCCTCATCTCACGTTTTTTTTTCCACCTGAGTAGCTATACTGGCTCCTCGGTCCTCGAACACCTCCGCCCAACCTGTCCTTGCTCCTTCTGGCCCCTTTGCCTTTTTTAAAAACTCAGCTGAGGTGTCGGCCAGCGTGCAATAAAGGAATTTTGTGATTTTGTTATCTTTCCTGTTATTTCAATTGGCATTTTAATGGGAGTGTTACCTCATACCTCAGGATTTGTGAATAGATTATTTAACGGTCATTTCCGGTAAAGGCTGTGAGTTGTAATCTCTTCATTTGTGGGCCGGTTGAAGAACCCGCACTTCTCCCCCCTCCTTGGCCTTGGTTTTCACGTGGCAACATTCAGTGAAAGGGAAAATAAAGTACTGGAAAAATGTATTTATTTGTTTATTGGAACCAATACAATGTTAAACTCAATTGGCGTGTGAACTGTGACCCTTCATGAGAGACTGAGAGTTAGCGATTTAGTTTTGCACTCTAAAATAGCCCTTTACTATTACAGCAGTGTAAATGTCATACAGATATTTCATAAACAGATATGACGAATGACTTTCTGTGCTGACAGTACAGAAATGTTCGCGTTTTTTCATTTGTGGCCGATTATAAGCACCCGTGGTGCCTGGGTGCAGCCACGTCCAGGTGTGGTGGGATTCTGGGGATTGCCAACAGTGGCACAGCGTCAAGCTCTTAAAAGCTCCTCGTAGGACGAATAAAAGGGAAGGGTTCCTGAATGCCAAAAAGAGTCCCCAGGGTTGTATTACCTCTCAGGACGTTAGATTGTTCCCCCCTCCCATCCCCGCAGAGAAGCAGCGCTCCAGTCATTCAATTCTCTCCTGCAGTCATTCAAACACCATCAGTCAAGAGGCGGGAGGCGCCGTACCCTCAGAGCCATCCTGTTTGCCCAGGGCGAGCAGAATGCTAAAAGGCAAAGCGGCCCCTTCACCTGCTTCTTCCAATGTCAGCCCTTTTCTTCTCCTGGAGGTTTTTTTTTTTCCACGTGGAAGGACTCGTGGTTTCGCAGGCAGTATCTAAGGCCTGTGTGAGCAGAGCGAACAGGTCTCTTCCAGCAGCGCCGGCCCCCCTGTTCCGGGTCAAACTCTGTGTCTTTCGCACGGACACATTCTCCTTAAAACCTCGGTGCCGTTATACTGCGCCGCGCTGCCCCTGATTACCTTGAAGACAGGGGAGAGGGGATACAGCTACCACTGGGTCGTTCTCTATGCTCAGAGTACACTGAGAGTGCATGTTAACTGCTGCCCCCTTCTTCCATACACGCACAAAATAAAAACCAAGGTCAACCGAGCAAGTGTTGTGCGCGACAGACTTTTCAATGGCCGATGAATTTCCACTGAGGTTGGTGAGACCCAAAGTGTGCTTGGGGGCGTTGTGCAGTATCGTGCCTCTCGGGGCTGGATCTGACGGGGGACATCGGAGCCCCTGAATCCATCGCTAATACCTCTTTTTTTAACCCTTACCACACCCGGTTTAACCTGACGGGCTCCCTTTCCCGTCTATTACAGATGATTTATTCAGCGTGAAAATGTATTGAAACTGACCATAGCATCCTGAAAGGCTGGGCAGGAAGGAGGGGAAGATTGTACATAGCACGTCCCTCCGTTGAGAGGACTCAGTCTCAGGTAATAGGTTCTCCAGTCACAGTGTGTGAAACCCCTCTACCGTTCATCAGAAGGGGCTTCAGCGTTTGCGTATGTGAGTCACGTTCGGCTGCCTTTAATAAAACAACACAAGCAAGCTTTATTCGCTCGACTAATTGACTTTACTTTTCCTCTGTCATGTTTTCTCGAAAAACTAAGTTAGAAGAACCAAATAAGCTCTTTGCCAGAAAAGGAGGAAGGCACATACAAAACCAGTTCTATATCTTCATGCAATATTGAACCTCTCCCAAACACAAAAATGTTTTTGTTTTAGTAAATATTTCAGGAAAGCCGTCAGGAGATGCAGGAATAGGTTTGTCATCCTGGTGTTTTGAAGTTATTGCTTGCGTTTCTGAATACATTTTGTTTACATTTCCCGAATAAATGGGTTAACCTATTAGTTTGAGGTTAGACGGCGAGATCACCAGTAATTATTGGCTGAGGTTTTTGAAAATGATAGGGTGTATTTCTTAAGAAGCCTTCAAGAAATGAAATGTGGTAGATGTCATTAAAACTGATTTTGGCTGTAGGGATTTGGGACGTTGTCCAGCAGCGGGGTGGTTGGGGCGTTGTGGGCACAAGAGAGCATTCAATTTAGAGCGCTCTTAATGTTCAAGAATGTCTTTTTTTTTTGTTGTTGCTGTAGTTTTTTTGGTTTGGTTTGTTCTAAAAAAGTCTTAGAGCAAGGGTATTAGATGTAGTCATGACCAAGGGGAAAGATGACAATGAATACTGACAGCGATATTAAAAATGCCCGGTCTCTCCACACACCAGGCTGTGTCTGTCTGACTAGACCTCTAATCCCTGGAGGAATGCTACATTTGTGTGGGTGTCCCTTTCCCTTTTTTCGCCTCTGTTGAGCTTTGACCGACCCAACGGTCCCCTCGAATTCTCCAGCTTACCCATCATGCTCCTCTGATTCCTGGACAGGTACCACGAGACAGCCCAGAGAGGGGGAGGTACCCGGAGTGGACTACAACTTCATCAGCGTGGGTGAATTCCGCATCCTGGAGAACAGTGGGCTTCTGTTGGAGAGTGGGACCTATGACGGTACGAGCAGGCGGAGGGGTGCATGATGGGAGTGCAGTGCATGATGGGTACCGGTTTAAAGCGGCCCCAGGGGATCTACTGTGTTCTTAGCAGTTATTTGTGTCAGTTGATTATATATGTAACAGAACGTGCGTTTGTTCTAATAGAAAAGGTATTTATTCAGCACGTCTTTATAAACACATGCTGAGCAAATTATCAATACAGTCAGGATTTAGAGTGATTATAGTTAGATAAAATCCATTTTAATTGATGACTAATTAATCTTAATTATTTTGAATACGAATCTTTACTGCTAGTTTTATTTAATGAATGACAATCACTTTAAGAAACAACATATTTTAGAAATGAAAACAGCTTATTAACCGCAGCGAAGCGAATGGAATTAGACACCTCTCTGCCCAAACTGACTGCCGCTGACTACTACCATCTTGGCTCTTTCCAATTTCGACCTGATCCAACATCGCCACCTGAATTATCAAACTTAAAAGACATTCATAATTCAACACCATTGCTGACCAAAACCTTATCGTCCAATAATTATGTTCCACGGCGACTCTGGATGTTAATTAGGTTTGAGTCTGGGTCTTCTGGGGTGTCTTTGCCATTGCACCAAGGTCAAATCAATCCCTTTGACTGTGACGTCGCAGAGGCTGGATTTCATGAGCGGCTCGACGCAGCCGATGTTATTTCCGCCCCGGTCAGACCAGACTAGTTGCTCATTTAGCCCAGAAAAACTGGGCTTGCTTCTTCCTGGGAAGCGCAGTATGACGTCGCTCATTAAGATCAGGCATAATTAAAGCAGAGCATTAAGGATTTCGATCTGTGGGCACTCTTCTTAACCTCTGGGCAGTTTCCCGCTGCAGTGACGGCTCGCTGGTTTGGGTTGCAGTAATTGATCATTAAGTGCATATAAAACAGTCAAGGGACACTGGGGGCATCAAGCTTGGTTTTGAATTGTTTGGATTGCACTCACATTAATGACTATGACTAATGACGGTTGTGTATTATTTTTACATACTGTCCCCCTCTCGCATGCACAGAGAATGACTACGCTCCCTCGCCCCCTCATGCTACTCCTGATCGTACTCATCATATCAGAATCAGCTGAAGCTTTTCGGCCATCCCTGCCTTTGTCGTCACAGACGGTGTGATGCCCCGGTGACTGCAGACATCTCACATCCTTGCTGCTTTCGGAAAAGTAGCTAGACTTTGTCTCTGTGCGGGTCTGGCAGCCTGGGGCTTGATTAGAGGAGAACTGGGGGACGAGTAGCTAGACGGTATCTGTGCGGGTCTGGCCAGCCTGAGGTTTGATTAGGGGAGAACTGGGGGACGAGCACCTAGACGGCCTCTGTGCGGGTCTGGCCAGCCTGAGGTTTGATTAGGGGAGAACCGGGGGGGGGGCAAGCCGTTGTTTCGCAGTGTTCCGGCAGGCTCAGAACATAATGGTGCTGTATGTCCTTTTTGGATGGCTTCAGTAAACCACTTCCAGAAATGCACTGCAAGCACCGAGACAGTGCTGGAGGAGATGTGCTGGGGGGGGGGGGGGGATTCATTTAGCGAGGCAAAATGCAGAGTCCGGCTGCTACAAATAGCTGGAAAAATGGTGGGTTTATACCCTCAATCACAGGCCTCTGGGCATCGTCCCACTGTGTCCGCTCCTTGATGTGGATTGGACAAACCGGACCTGTAAACACATTTTGGTTTACAGGTTGAAGTCTGTATGTTTCTCTCCCACCCAAATGAGCTGTCTCGCTCTCTCTCTCTCTCTCTCTCTCGATGACAACAGCTTGCTCACTCTGTAAGGCAATGGCGAGTCCATCTCGGGCCATGCCAAGTTTGTTTCGGCCGTTCATCGGGGCAGATCCACCACACTGGGTGAGGTTGGGAGGAGGCCTCCCCCATCGCTGGGGCGTGGTCTGTTCCGTGACAGGCCGGCAGAGGCCCGAGCTCAGGCGTCGAGCCTAGCCATCTGTTGGCGTTAGGGGGCCATCTGCTATCTCAACTCCGACTGAATCCCACCCCGACTCATCCATGGGTCAGACAACCGGCACGGGATGTGCTGCCTCGCGCCAGATCGACATATGTGGGCTGTACTCGTTCCACTGCAAATCTCCGGCTCCATCTCAGTGACAAAGGTATTGTTGGCCTGGACGAGAGGAGCGACGGCCCTATTACTGCTCATGTAGGGTTTTATAAAATAAGCTGCAGTAAAATAAGGTTTAGCGGGGTGGAAAAGCGGCGCCTTGCACCAGTTTACTGAGCTCACGCACAACCCCTGCCAGGGGTATGAATATGTTACTGCCCTGTTACTGTTACTGTTTCTGCTCATTGCACCTTTTTCCATATTTTAGGTCTCAAGTCTAAAAGGTACTTAGACCCATCGACTGTAGGCCTCAGCCGACATTGGTGCGGAGGCTGTGGGCTGGGGTATCTGCTGTTTTTGCTGTCCGCTTGGTTGTGGGCTCTTTGTCAACTCACCCTATGCACTGTGCAATAACCCAGCTCAGACAAAGAAATTCCTGGGCAGTGAGTGAGCTTCTGCTGAACAACCTCATTAAACCCATCATGAGTACTTACTGTTACGAAACACAGTTGAACTCCCTTGCCCTGTTGATTGATTAATTGCGCCGGAAGACAACCTGGTCACTGAGGTCTTGGTTGGAAATCATGGCTCAGGCCGTCCTGTGGTAGTCAGAAATCCCCTCGTCCCGTCCCGTCCCGTCCCGTTCCATCCCGTCCCGTCCCGTCCCGTCCCGTCCCGTCCCGTCCTGTCCCGTCCTGCTTTCTACTTCAGTGTTTGCTTAATGCCATTCATTTATTTTTATGTGTCTGTTTTTCCAGGTTCCTAAATGTGCATTAGTGTCTGCTCGCATGTGCCTGTTTATTGGTTGGCTTTGATGTCTGTGTTTTGCACCCCATTAGCGTAGATTCTGGAGTGCATTTCTGTGCATGCTGGGGTGGGGGTTTAGGGTGGAAGGAGTGCATTAGTAAATGCATTCCTGTTATTTATGTGTGTGAGGACCGACGGCCTGTCTCGGCCTTGTCGCTCTTTTCCTGGGCAGGAATATTGAGATAACATTAAGCCAATTTCAGGAAGCGGTCCCTTCGCTGACAGGATTGCAGGACCCCTCCGCGGACGGATGGCGACAAACAACGCAGCGAATCTCTCTCTGGCATTTCTTTTGCTCTCCACGTCGCTAATTTAAATTTGTCTGGGGCCCCCGAGCTCGCTGTTTATGAGCAATTAATCACGCATAGGTTCAGTGAGAGATGTCATCCATGGTTGGCGACAGGCAGGGATCGGGGAGCGGCCCCAGTCTTTAATCTGGTCTGATGCGCGGCGCCGCCCAGTGAAAGCGTCTTTAAGGCACGTCGGGAAATAATCACGCTGGACGACTGGGTTTCTGATAGGTACTCCAGGAGTGTTTGGGGTTTTCTTTTCTCCGCAGCAGAGATCAAGCCACTGACAAAAAGTGCCTGTGTTTTGATTGGCAGGTGTTTGTTGCTCAGAGGCGCAGGGTGAATAGACTTTAAAATATATTTGTGTGTGTTTGATACGCATACATATGGGCAACGGGGGGTTTCGGTCCTGATAGCATTTTCCGCATCCTCGTTTCCAACACACCGACTTGAATATAGTTGCACAAAGCCTTAGTATTAAAGAACATGTTGATAAATGCAATTTAGTTTTCGTATTAAAAGTCAATCTCTCCTTCCTCTCAACATAGTGAAATACTTTTCTGTGCACAGACAAGTTGATGGATTCGCACAATCAGCTCAAACAGCCTAGCTAACGTGACTAGGCGAATTCCCGCATGGAATCTTTTATTATTCCTTAATTAAGCCAAGCATTACTTGTTGCCCAAATCAGGGGCATAATTAACTCAGATAGATTTATGTTTGGATGAATTAAGCTACATTAAGAAGCATGTGTTTGTGAGAGTAATGTTCAGTCAAGCACATGCTCACCGTGTCCTGTGCGAAGTAAATTAGTGTAATTAGGTCTTCTGCTCTGTGCACAGTTGTTGATATGTTGCACTCCTGGGGTTGTATTTATCAAGTATTTTTTAAATGCAGTAATTTGTCCCATTAAGAGAGTATTATCAGATGTATGTTGCCACTCTGAACTCCTTAAGGTATCGCCAAGTGGGCTGTCATTGCATCAGTGGGATTATCTTTTAAAAATTATTTTACCTCTGGGTCAGTTATAATAGGTTTTTCATTATTTTTATTGTTATTTTTTATGTCAAGAACCAGTGGAGGGAAATGGCTTAGGATGGCAACTAAAGGAAGAGACACTGCAAACTTTTTTTTTAATCGACCACTGGTAGAACAATGTGGGGGGTTTCAGATGATTAGTGTCTTTATTGCAGGGGGTCGCTCCATGACTCAGAAGTGACTCGTGACTCATGACTCTTCACCCAAGCACCACCTGTAAACAACCCAGTTCAGGAACTGGAATCTGTGCACGGGTGGGAAATATCTGTCGAGAGACCAAAAACCAACAGCAGTGAGTAATCCTGCTTGTCTGGGATAGCCCAGTGTCCCTAATGCATCTGCGTTTTTTTTTTGGGGGGGGGTGGTGGTGGTCCTTATAGGTAACTACTACGGGACCCCCAAGCCCCCTGCGGAGCCCAGCCCGGTGCAGCCTGACTTGGTGGATCAGGTCCTGTTCGACGAGGAGTTTGACAGTGAGGTACAGCGTAAGCGCACCACCTCCGTCAGCAAGATGGAGAGGAAGGACAGCGCTGCCCCCGAGGAAGAGGACGACGAGGAGAGGCCGCCCGCAGTCAACGGCCTGTCAGGTCAGCTGATGGCGACCGCGCTCACGCGTGTGAAATAGACGGAAAACATCCCTCGGCCCTAAGCCCGTGTGGTTGTGTCCTGTGTCACCTTTAATCAGAATTAGCCCAAGTTTAGGAGCACCCTTAGTCATCGGTTGGGAAAGATAATCCCTTGCTCCGGGGAAAGGCTTCGTCCTTGCTTGTTTCGGAAGGAGATCTTTGCTGGGACTCCAGCTCATGGGAGGGAGTAATAGGAACGCTCGGGGCAGTTTTCGGATGCTTAAGAGGCGATCACCGACCTCGGAGACCGTTGTCAGGCATTTGCGTGAAAGTGCGGCATGAGGTTGGTGTCGGACCTGTCAGCATCTATCTCAATTCTACGCGGCACGACTCGTCACCGCGATGTACGATTCTCCTATAATGCCGTCTCTTTAGCACTCTGCAGGCAACGTAGCTCGCACGACAGGCTCAGCGCGGATTGGAGGAAAGATACTTCCTATTTAGGAAGCTGACAGGAGAAGTTCAGGATGAAACTCCCCTGGTCACAATTAGCGGATTAAATATCAACCGGTGAAATCCAGCCTCGGACTCAGTTTCGCTCAGGTGCGCTCCTCCACCGACTGAGTCACCTTCGGGAAGTTAGGCTTTAGCATCTTATCCCAAACAACTTGCGGATCGCTGAGTGTGTAATGAGACAGGAACCGTCGGCCCTGAGCGACCACTCTGAGACACTGCCCTGCAGTTAACCCAAACTGGCCTGCAGCAACAGCCAGTGAGTTTAAGCTCTTCTGCAGTCGTCTCGGAAAGACAGGCTGGAGTTTCGAGCGAACGTCCTGCTTCAGGGTGGGGCTTAATCGCGACGGACGCACGCGGATCGGGGATGGGGTCGGCTCGAGCTCCGTGGAAGTATGGTTCTTCACGCAGCCAAGGGGGTGGACCGTGCAACCCACATCACCCCTATGCAAATACCATGGCAACGCTGGTTCTCTCCCCTAGTTTATTGCAATAATCTCTCTCTGTCTTTGGCCACAGAGCACAAGGATGGGGGGGAGTGGAGGAAGGCGGTGCCCAGCTATAGCCAATCCAGCAGCGGCATTGACTTCCGCATGTGGAACTCCTTGCCCCGCGACAACGGCCAGGAGCCACTGCCCAAGAACTGGGAGATGGCCTACACTGAGACGGGCATGGTCTACTTCATCGAGTGAGTGGCACCCTTGGCCGAACGCGGTGGAGGCTGCGGAAGGTCTTTAAGGGAGTATCGGTCCGAAAGCCAGGTTGGGGCAGAGCTGTTCCCTGGCAGAGGGAACAGATTGCTTTGCTCTGCTGGGACACTGTGGGCAACTGAAGAGATTTCACATTGGAAAAATGATTTTCTTCTTTTGTTAGGAGACTAATCTTTTCCAACGTCGGTCAAGAGTTAATATTTCTAGCGACGGCCACGCTGAATAACTGGATTGAACTGGCTCTGACAAGCAATAGCATAAATATTGACGATTACAACATTACTGCGTAGCAGCAGCTCATTTGTTGTCAAGGGCATAGATATTAATGCACAAGACTGAACCAGTCCGCTGAAGGGCTCTGCTGATCATGCCGGGATTCAAACCCGCAAACCCTCAAGGTCTCCCCTCCAACCGTGACTGTGTCAAGCGGATCCTGTCCTGGACAAAGCCTCCCTGTTTCTTATAGACGGGTGGAGCATATTTGCTTAAGAAAAGAGGGCCAGTACAGCACTGAGCAAAGATAAGGGAAAACAGAATAAACAAGGCACTTCATGTCGCCTGCTTGTTTGTGTAAAAGATGGTTGGCTCCGAGCCACTAATACTTGGTCTGAAGTTGTCACGCTCATTTTCTAAATATTTCGAGGCAAGCAAAGCCATTCTCGGAGGTTATGGCTGAGAAAATTGATGCATTCAGCGTTTATTTATTGAGCTGATGCGGTACCATCCCATAATACGCCTGGTTTGACAGGAACGTTTTACAGAGACGGTTATCCGGCGGACGATTGTCCCTAAACGGCCTGAGCAAGCGCGTTTTTTTAATGTGACGCCTCTCCTGGCGGGCGGATGGTGGTTACTGGCAGGTGCAGGATGCAGGATCTGTCCAGGTGCAGGATCTGGCAACCCAGCTACGGTAGCCATGCTGAGCGGCCCGGTCAGAGGAGGCGCCATCTCGTCCCTGCGTCGCGCTCACTGTGTTCATTTACCCCTCTCAGCCACAACACCAAGA
>JAOYSI010028615.1:0-68193 GCA_025775065.1 Hiodon alosoides
TCTGTGTGTGTGTATACTGTGTGTCTGTCTGTTTCTGTGTGTGTGTATACTGTGTGTCTGTCTGTTTCTGTGTGTGTCTGTCTGTTTCTGTGTGTGCGCATACTGTGTGTCTGTCTGTTTCTGTGTGTGTCTGTCTGTTTCTGTGTGTGCGCATACTGTGTGTCTGTCTGTTTCTGTGTGTGCGTATACTGTGTGTCTGTCTGTTTCTGTGTGTGTCTGTCTGTTTCTGTGTGTGTGTATACTGTGTGTCTGTCTGTTTCTGTGTGTGTGCGCATATTGTGTGTGCGCATATTGTGTGTGTGTGTGTGTTTGTGTGTGTGTGTGTGTGTGTGTGTGTGTGTGTGTGTGTGTGTGTGTGTGTGTGCATACTGTGTGTCTGTCTTTCTGTTTCTGTGTGTGTATATACTGTGTGTGTGTGTGTGTGTCTGTCTGTCTTTCTATGTGTGTGTATACTGTCTGTCTGTTTGTTTCTGTGTGTGTGTGTTTCTGTGTTTCATGTCTGTAAGCGTGTACGTATGTACTACGTGCGTGTGGGCATGGTCCTGTGCATTACTGCTGGTTTGTGTGTGGGTACCACCTCAAAATGAGTGGGACGGTCGGTAGGGGTTAAGGTGTTATTCGTCAGGGTTCCATTTGTAAAAGTATTGTAATGTACTTTGGCGCGTGTGTGCAGGTGGCGAACCTGAACGGGAGAGACAACACCTTCACACTGAAGGACTGCATGTTCAAAGAAGTAGGAAAGGACTGGCCAGGCTATACCGAGGGAGACCAGCAACTTCTGAAGAGGATCCTCGTTAGGTGAACTTTTTATTGGTTATGGGCCAAGCCTGTATTTAGAGGAGAGTTCTGTTATGCAGAGTAATGAAATGAATGATTTAAGTGTGTCATTTTCTTGAGTATTCTAAAGGAAAGGCTCTCGATGAGGACAAGATGCACAAGAGGAAACGCAACCTTGCTCTTAAGGATATTTTCCCTCTTAATCCTTAGAAGAAAATAAGTTGGTGCCTGTTGTACTCCTATTTGAAAACGAGACTAACGGTTTTACCCACCCCAGCCTGGGCGGCGCTCTGCTAATTGTGCCGTGCCTCTGTGCTCTCCCGGTCACAGTCCGCATATGACGTGAGCATCCACCTGACAGGGCCTGGTCAGTGCCTGAACCGACCTAGCCTCTCGGTGGGCCACCGCCTGTCTCTTTACACAGCCCATACGAGAGGGCACATCCCTCTCAAACGGCAGTACCAGCCAGGAAGCTGACCGGAGACGCTTGTTGGCAGCGGGCCGAGAGAAGTCCTGTTCATTTCCCCTAATTTCGCCCTGTCAGTTCTGCTTCTAGCAACAACGTGAGACTAGCATTATTTACAGCCTTAGAGAGAGGTCAACAGATGACTTGGCTTGCTGTTATTCGACTGATTATCAATTCAAGTAGCGTCGAACAGTTTATCTCGCATCACCCTTAAAATGGTCCCTGGTATTTCTCCCTCTTTCACAAGATCCACACTTTGTTTTCCCCTCTGGCGGATCTGCTTTACTCTGTTCCCACTAGATCCCGTGAGGACGCATTTCCCCCTTTTGAAATGGGAGGGGTTAGGCTGCTCGCTAAATTTAGAGCTGCTCTACTGGGCAAAAGGAGTCCACCAAGCAATTCCCTTTAAATATATATCCCTAGCAGCAGTTACCCGGAAACATGCGGAGGTGCGTGGCTGCAGGGTACACGTGCGCGGGACTTTGAGCCCTGCCTTGGCTTATCAGCGGAGCGGGACGGGAAGGCCCATGACGCAGAGAACGTGTTGAGCCACGTGTGCGGGCGGCTCCACTCTGGCACCGAACATGCACAGCTACACTTCCTGTTCTGGCACAAGGTCGCGTTCCGTTAACAAGCATGTGCGCAGTAATCATTCACATGTTGCTCCGCTTCTGTGGAGCGGGGCGCAGCAGCAGTGTGACGGGAGAGGACTGGGTTTGTGTGGAGCATTGCTAGCCCCCCGGTGCCGTCCTTGTTTAGCTGTGTGCCTGAACACGCGCCACTGCTGAGTTTTTAGTTTTAGATCATTCCTTCCTCAGGTTACAGCAGGCACGTTTGTTTGAACTCTCAATGCCTGCTGGTGCTGCTTACAGAAAGCGGGACTGATGCAAAATGCTTGTGCATGTGTACTTCTCAAACCAGCCTAGAGGTTGGACTGCATGGCTATCCAATAAATACTTCATGTTGAATGGGACATGTAGCAGGTGGTACGTTTATCAGTGAAAACTATTGAGTTAATTAACCAGGATTGGGTTGCTTCTCTAGCCAGCTAGTATCCCTCTCAAGGCAGGCCTTTTCTAGAGTGGTCCTAACTGGCTGGCTGTGTTTGCTTTGCACTTGTGCACCTGAAGGAAGCTGTGTCAGCCCCAGAACACCCTCTCTGTTCCCGGTGAGATTCCAGTCAGCCCCCCGAAAGAGCTGGCCGAGTCCTCCCCGTCCCAGGTGAGCCTTGTCCTCCCTCTCCCCATCCACTCCCTCACTGACTTTTTCCAGCCGCGCCAGCAGTCTCCACCCTGTGGACTGTGGTGAGGGTCAGCGCAAGTACCAGCGCAAGTACCAGCGTATCGGGTGGCAGTAGCCTGCCCTTGTGTCTCTGGCCCAAGAGCTGAACTTTTGCCACCGCCTGAGTGGGGTGCTTGGTGTCATTACAGATAGGACTTTTGATTTGTTATTGATTTTTGCGGTATGATGGTAGTCAGAACGGACGATGACATTCTGCTAAACCAGTATCCATTGTTTCAAGCCTAGATGGCTCCAATGCCAGTAAGGGGAAGTACACATTAGAAGTACACATTAGAAGTACACATTAGAAGTACACATTAGAAGTACACATTAGAAGTACACATTAGAGCCACAGATGATTCCAAAATAGATGTTTCGGATCTCTCTGGCTTGTGTTTGCAGGTGTCCTCCCAGAAAAGGCCACCTGTGGAGTTCATTGACCCCCTGGCCAATAAGAAGCCTAGGATATCACACTTGACCAATAAAGCAGCTGGACCCATCAACGGCAACCTGAGCTCATCCAATGGGAAGGAAGTGGGAGGAGCACAGTTGCCGGCATCAGGCGGGGATGGTGTGACCAGCTCCCTGCTACCCCCGCTGGACATAGCCCGTCCTTTTGACCCACTGTCTGACGTCAGCAACGATTCCAGCCACAATGGACGTGATTGTGAGCCCCAGGAGGTGGCCACGACAGAGAGGCTAAGCCAACCCCCTGTTATCTCTGGATCGGTGCCCCAGTCTCTGTCCGGCCATAGACCCACCCAACTCCAGCCCAGTCAGATTGACAGGCAGCCCAGTGACGAGGCTGCACCCGCTCCATTACATGGCAAGTCCAAGAAGAAGTCCAAAAAACACAAAGAGAAGTCTAAGGAGAGGGAGAAGGGAGGGGAGGAGCCACGGAAGGCCTGCGAGGTCACGGTCAGCTCCGATTCCCTGAAGAGAAGTGTTCCACACAGCAGCACGGGTAAGCTCAGCCCTCAGCCCGCCGGCCCTTCACGGTGCTTTCAACGAGCTGCTTCATACCACCGCCATCTGCCACACTCTGCCATTGTGCAAATATCCCATGCTACTTTGTATTCATTATTTTTAAGTACTAAATTTTTAAAAACGTTTTCCAGTCCTCCTTCCAGAAAGGTTTTTTTAGTAGGATCTCTGAATGAAAGGTCTTACCGGTGCAACAGCGGCCTCTAGTGTTCATTGTTTTTATAGTTCCTAGTTCTGCTTACAGAAAAAATTGTCACCATATATCCAAAGCTACAGTTTATGGTCAGGTATTAAAGTTGTGAATGGAAAGTTAAAGAAAGTGTCACAAAGGCTATTACTATGTGTAACATAAGATTAGCCGTAAATATTTAAGATTAACACAAAATGAAAGATGTTATCCCTCATTTTGGCACGTTGTTTACATGTTGCCCATGTAATAGACGTCATGATCAGAAAGGAATAAGATGCCAGGGTAGACGGAGTTGCTCTGCTGAAATGAGTTGAGAGGCTCCGGGCTGTGCCACTGCTGCAGCAGGAGCAACAATAAAAACAGTGGTATTGAGGAGTGTAGAAAAACCTGTGCTTAACGTGGAATCGTAAAATACCGTGTAATGGGTCACAAGATCAGACTCCTAATAGGGGCCGTGTAGGCAGGTGGTTACACACAGCGGGTTCTCAAAGCTCTCCGAGGGCATTTTATGACCCCGAGTCTTGCTCAGGGGGTGACCTTGTGTTGTTTTCCAGATCCGAATGGAGTATGCAAAAATGCTGGTGTTCCAACGTCGACATCGGAGATGGCGGATTATTTATTGTAAGAATTTAAAGCATTTATTGAATGTTTGTCGCTCCCGAACCACCTAAAACCGTTCTTTACATCCGAGTTTGTCCCGTTGTTAATATTTCTTTATAAAGATCTTCTCAAGCAAGACATAAATAAACCAGTTAGTTTTTCACGTGTCCCTAAGTCGTAAGTTAAATTGGTTGTTTTATCATGCTTCCTGTACGACAGTATTCATTAACTGTACACAAAGTATTCATTAAAAGCCCTCTGACAATTTGCCTAGGCCATAATCTATCATCTTCCTGTGTGAGCATGCTTGTGTGTTTGTTGTCCGGTCCAGAGGGAAGTGTTGTCGGGCTGTGACTAGAAAGGTGTTTTAATATTAAAGACTAACACTAAATGGCCCAACGCCCGTGTCTGTGTCTGCACAGGAAGTACACAGAGATCGCATCGCAGGAACAGCGACAGAGCTACAAAAACGATTTCAACATGGAGTACAGTGAATACCGGGGCCTGCACGCCCGCATCGAGGGTATAACGCGACAGTTCACTGTACTGGACTCGGAGCTCAAACAGCTCCAGCCTGGCACGGACAAGTATAAGGTACCGCTTGGCAAAGCGCTGGCATCCTCTTACTGCAGCACACCCACCCGCGTCGGCCATTTCCTTGTGGGAGACATTTAAATGTGAGCTCCTCTGCCCTTTGATTGGTCATAATTGTCCAATGCGATGGCCCACATTTTATGCCTTTGTAGCAATGACAGAGTATGCTCTACATTTTTTTGATCAATTAAAAAAAAAAAAAAAAAACTCCAGTGCTTTCATTGTGAATTAACTAATCATATCCTAAGTTGCGTTTCTTGTCCTTTGTCCACAGACAATCCATAATCAGATACTACAGGAATATCGTAAAATAAAAAAGGTAAGCCTTGCAAAGACAAAAAGTGTGGTTCTCTCTGAAACGGAAAGTGCATATCCAGCCTGGACACTGATCATCGTCAGTTCTGACATCGCGTTGTGTTTTTCCTCTCCCCCTCGCAGACGAATCCAAAGTACAGCCTAGAGAAGAACCGCTGTGAATATCTGCACAACAAACTGGCACATATAAAGAAACTGATCTCAGAATACGATCAACAGCAACTCCAAAGCTGGCGCTAGTACCCTGCCCTCAGGGAACCAGGTGGTGAAGGAGTCTGGATTCTGCTTGCTCCAGAATGTTCTTATTTAAAAAATGCAATGAAGGGAAATTAATTAATTCCAATAGTGGGGGCCAGAGGCACTAATGAGGACAGCCCAGACTGTTATCGTTATTTATTTTTATATATATATATGCGTGTTGTTTTTTGTTTTTTTTGGAGGATGTAACATGGCGAACTTGGCCAGTGTTCTCCAGGTAGCTACACTGCATCTGGATTAACCTTGTCTGTTTCTTTTACCCCGACTCCCATCCCACCCCCCCATTGCTGGTTTAGCACAAAGCTGTCTCTCCAAGAGTATAGAGGAAAATGAATTCTTCTGAGATTTCAAGGAAAAGTTTTCTTTCTTGTAGGACTCAGGGAACTGGTGACACTTAAGAGGGTTCGGCTGAAACGAGTGCTGAATGCTAACGGCTCATCGGGAAAAAAATGTTATTGGATTGAAAATTTTTCCCCTCGTTAATTATAATGGAAGGTTGTTTTATATGTGTTTTTTTTCTTATTATTATTATTATTATTATTATTTGTTTTGGACTTCCTTAGGGATGATATGTTCTGTCAGTCCTGCACTCCTCGGTATCCATGCTATAAAAAGAGTGTCTCTTGTATTTGTCTTCTTACCCTGAATGTCTGCCAGTATTTTATACGAAAGCTGCCTTTGCAGTTAAGTTGCCCATCTGTTGCAATTTGTGACACCATTTTACTCTGAGGTACCATTTTCGTATTGACTTTAATAAAGCAATGCTGTACAGCCTCAGTTGGACCTGGGTACCCTGGTTGAAAACGCTAGTGCCCTGGAAGCAGGTGAGTGATCACATGGGGCCCTGATCTTGGACTAACTCAATTAGGGAATTCAGAGCTCACTGAGAGAAATTGTCCATAGATCTAAAAATAAAGTTGTGGCCCTTGCAGTGACACAACCTAGTCCCTCGCCTGACTGATAAAAGACTTATCCGTTCCAGGAGTCTTTTCAGTCAAGCTAGGGTGGCGGTCAGTGGTTGAACACTCATCTCCAACTCCAACAGAGAGCCGAGATCGAACTAGCGCAGCGGTCAGACGGGATTGGATACTTCTGTACCGCCATGAAAGGAGCGGCCACACTGGGCTGCGCCGTTTTCGCGCCTCGAATGAAAAGTCGATCAGGAGTGAATTCTTTAGCCTGTTTCTGGTGGGCAGATAAGTGAGTCTATGGTAGCGTTTCTCACGTTGGTTTTAGAACTTGCTTCAATGCATCCACGTGCATCTGCATCCCTTTACGAACTCTTCTCTTCCTCAACCCTTAAAATCAGTGTAAATGCAGAGCGCTCTGATGCACAGTCTGAGTCCATCGACTCTAGCATCTGCTCTTAATGGTGTGCCATTCACCAAAGTCACTGTAAAGTATTTCTGCCACAGTATTCAGGCAAATTTGCACTTGAACAACGTCTGTTTTCCTTTTCCTTTTCGGTATCGGTCAGGTTGTTCCTCTGCCTTGGATTTGGAACTAAAACACTAAAGGCACAGGTGTGCAATGTTGAGTGTGTTCCACTGTTCTTCTGGCTGTTCACACATTCTGGGCTGAATGGTTTGACTTCTCTCACCCCGCTCATGGAAGGTTTATTCAATGAGCTATCCCGCAGTTGGTCTCTGGTGTCTTGTCACAAGGCTCTGTTAAAAGCATTCTTCAGTTTACCTCTTAACTCAAATCAATAGTCTGATTTTAATGTGAGGCGCCAAGATTAAGACTCATCACTTTGTTCAGACCGTTCACTGCTGACAAGGTTTTGTTCAGACATGGTCATGTGCTTGTTCACTTCAAACGGACGCCACGTGGCTTTGCTGTAAAGAAAAAGTGTTTCTAAAGCTTTTTATAGCCGACTGTGACTGGTTCTCCCAACTGCGGGTGCAGTGATAGAATCTCAGGTGGATGTTGGTGATTGGTTGTTAAATTTGCCATGTGCCCCTCTCCTCTATAGTATGCCAAGTGAGGGCATCTGGCTGAGGGGAAGATACTCAGTGTTAGTTGTTGTAAAGATGTAAATGCAGAATATGGGATTTTTGCTAAATGTTATGTGGCAACAGCAATGCTAGTCCACTGACCAAAGGCTATACTGAACAAGGGTTTGCTGCCGCTATTGTAGACTGGATAATCTTTACAGAACCCCTCTGAAGAGATCAGTAGGACACTACTGATCTTCGCTGATCAGCTCAGTGTTTTTATCAAGTATCAGGATTACAAGAGAGACTATTCAACTTGCTCTGCGCCATTGTATGTTTGTTGCCCAGTATGGTTGTGTTTAGGTTAATGTGCCAAATTACCAGTTATGTACAATTGTGTATGATTCTGCAGATTTAAAGACTGAGAGCAGAACTTTATTTGGTAAACAGTGGAAAATTATATTGATATTTAAATTAAAATAAAAACTGTATTTCAATGAAACCCTTTCCCATTTATTTGATCATATTCAAATATTCCTGAACCAACTGTTTCCATTTATTTGTATGTACAAATGGTATGAGGCATTCATTGTTTTTGTCATCTCAAAGCTGTAAACCTGTAGTTTCTGAAAGTGTAGACTGCCAGTTTACGCATGTTGTCCATGTTACAATTAGCAAATTGTTACCCACTAAACCATTTACAAATCGCATGCAATTTAATTTCATTACTTTGGCTTAGGGTGTCAAGATCCCATTTTATTTTTAAGTTTTGGGGAATATTTTATTTTTGTTTCTCACCACAAATTCCACAACAATTTTCATGCATCCACATATTTTAAAAGGGTCTTTCTGAGGTACTGTTAAGAATTACCAATGGATCTGATGGTGTTTTGTCTGAACATTGCAAAGGCTTAGTGGCAGCTCTAATGCAATGCTGATATTGGTGTGACCAACCCTCCCATCTCTTCTCTCCATCAGGAACAGGAATCTTTTACTGTCCTTCAGGCAGTGAGACCAGTGCCAATGAAGTTGCTTATTTATTTTTTTTGTAAGGGAATCTGGCAGTATGTACCGGTCTCTGGGTGAGGACAGTTCATTTTTTCACAAACTGTAAACTAGCCCTTTTGTGGGCCTACTAAAATGCTGTATAATATATAAATAAAAAAATTAAATGGAATTCCACAAACTGTCAAATACATTCTTCAAGTTTATTTATATATAAGGTGTGTGTGTGTGTGCGTGTGTGATTGACATGTACATGGATTGAAAAGCAGTTGTTTTGTGAGTCATAAACAGACATGTTCATCACGGGATTTGGGTTGTCATTCTTAGCAGTGCTGCCCCCTATCTGAAATATCTTGGCCATGCACACTACTCCTTGGGCTCCGGAAAGTCAGATTGCTCCTGATACATTCATTTTTAGGAAAGTAGAACAAGGATAACCATAATCTAAAACATAATTTGGTCATATTCAATTCTAAGCAATATAATGCTATTGCAACAGTAATTTGGATTCTCACATAATGTTTCGATTTGAACAATTTTATTTAATAACTTGGTGTTATGTTTAAGCTTGGGATCTTTAAAATCACTTGGACCATATGGTACGTCATTCAGGGTAACGTGTACTAAAAGGTGGTATGCTTACCGAAAACTTTCATTGTTCTGAGATTCATGTAAAAGTGTGAATGTTAAGATGTCGATCATTCATTCATCCATCAATGCCTGATATGCATCTTAATTAGTAATTGTCAGTGGAATTGATATTGCAGGAAATCTAATGAAATCTATTAGCTTTATTTGCTTACCTGATTCATAGTATCCGTTACTTTCAGTGAAAATGCCATCAGCTTCAAATCTCAATCAAAGTTTCTTCTCTTTTCTATTTCTTTTTTAAATGTGTGCGTTAAACTGTCCCGGACGTGTTAGAATTGCCCAGTTAAATTATTCCTTTCAGTCTGTGTTTTGTTTTACAAAAGACCAGAGTCGTTTTAGACTTGTTTTGAGCGCCATAAACCACGTGACAACAAATGTGTGACGTTGGTGAAACGGCCCCATTGGTCTATTTTTTCAGAAGTGGGCGGGTTTTCGTAGGCATCAGACTGGAGATTTTGTTCTTTAAAAAAAAAAAAAACATCGCACTTCAACTGCGTCAAGAACAGTCTTCCGAATCTAATCATTCGTTACCAGCCTTTCATACATTCCAAGTGAAGAAACTGCAAATTCATCCAAACAGACAGAAAATTCTTAAAAGCAAGCTAAAATATATTTCTGGAAATAATACTACAAAGTATCGTTCTCAGTGAACAGGTAGGTCAGCCAGTTACATCTGCGTGTTGTGTCGTCTTTCTTAGTTCATCATTTCTTTAGGTTACTGAGTAAAACATTATCAGCAACTTATAAGAAAATGCATAAAAAGACAGAGTTTTTACTAGAAAACATTTAGAATGCAGTTTGAAACAAAAACTAAAATCAAAATGTTTGGTACGCAGCAACAAAAAAAACGCATTACTGCTGCGATCTTATCATCACGCAGTACATTTTAAAAAAAGCTCTTTTTACTGTTCTATGTACCAGTTAATTTACGAATATTAAGAATTCAAGGTTGTGGATACATTGTTTATGATATGTTAATTGATGGGTTTTTTTTCCCTCTCTTAACTGTAGGCCACCGCTATGTCTGGGCTCATCAGAATAAACAGCCCCAACGTGAATTACACTGAGAAGTACATACAGTCTTTGTATTCCTACCACACATCTAAAGTGTCTTATGAAAACGGCACATATACGGTAATGCAGTGGTCAAAATAAATATGTAGTTTAAAACCTAAGGCAGAAAAAAAAAAAGATGCGACAAATTGTCTTCCTTCTAATACACATTCCGGAGATGGATAATCTGAGCACAATACGTATTTTTGGTTTATTAGGTTGCAGAGCAAGGCTTATGTTGTTTTTGCCACCAAAAACCTGTAGCGGATGCATTTTGAAGAAAATGCTCAGTTTGTACTGGGCACAGATTATTCAGTGACTGCTCTGTGAGATTGGCTGACCCTGACCCGTTTCCTTTCAGGTGACACCCCACACAACCGAGTTCACCTTTCGCACGGAACACACAGTTCCCCGGTTGGGGGTGATGTTGGTGGGCTGGGGAGGCAACAATGGCACCACTGTCACTGCTGCTGTCATTGCCAACAAGCTGGGTCTGACCTGGAGGACCAAGACAGGCGTGAAGGTAGATGGGCCAGGCCAAGCAGCACCATAGGAGGGCATAATTGGGCTCCGTCTGAGGAAATGTAGATGGCCGGATTTTATGTTGACTATATTTTTCTTATGTGTTCGGAGGGTTAGACGTTACGAATTCCTTTTCATGTTTAGGTATTATTGTCTGAAGGTGTCACGCTATTTTGTATGTTACTGCTACTATAGAAACCTGAAGTATGTGAAAAATTGTTATTGCCTACATTCAAAAAAGTCCCACTCGCATGATAATTTTGTGCAGATAATGTAGTCCTCACAGGTTGATGGAAGTATTAAGAGCTTAACAGTGACATGAGTATAAATGTTTTCCTTTTTTTGCTATAATTTTATCTTCATCTTATGACCTTTTTATTTAGAAAGCCAATTACTTTGGCTCCGTGTTTCAAGCTTCTACTGTCTGCCTGGGATCCGGGCCCCAGGGAAATGTAAACGTGCCCTTCGGGGATCTCCTACCCATGGTGCATCCCGATGACATCGTCTTTGATGGTAGGCGAGAGAAGCAGTACCTCCCACAGAACTTCTTAACCAATGTTGGCCAGCAGACTTCTCCAAGCACCTGCTGCAGTTTGCAATATCGGTACAGAAAGATGAACTGCTGACATTAGCTTTATAGTTCAGACATCTCAAGGGCACTGCATCATGTCTGTCTTCCAGGCTGGGACATCTCCCGCCTGAACTTAGGGCAGGCGATGGAACGGGCCCAGGTGCTGGACTGGGACCTGCAGGTGCAACTTCGCCCGTACATGGAAAAGCTGAAGCCCAGGCCTTCAGTCTATATTCCTGAATTCATCGCTGCCAACCAGGAGCAAAGAGCGGACAACCTCATCATGGGAACCAAGGCAGAGCAGGTATCTCATAGGGCCATCTGCAGCTCCAAGTAGGCTCAGTACAGCATAATGTGGGAAGCGAGAGCCTGACACAGGTTACAGTGATGGTCTACAGTTTTGCCTGAGCACTTTGCATATGTTTTAAGTACACAAAGTAGATATAAAAAGGCAGGGCAGAGTTGCAGATTTCACTGATGCGTCAGCATCATTCTATAAATGACATGCTCAAACGTGCTTTGTAGCAGCTTAATACATCGCACAACAGACAAATCCAACAAAGGTTCACTTACAATTGCAGAGGTTGGCTGGTAGGAAAAACCTCCAGGGCTGAGAGCCAAGGTGCTATCTGCGGGCAATGGAACTTTAATCAGCATTGATTATGAGCAATGACACATTTTGGATAGAAACCCCAGAGGGGCCGTGTAGGTGAGACTTTTGAAGAAAGCTGTTGAGTATGTTCTTACGCTGGACTGCAGGTGTAAAGGAGATGTGCCATTAGCTGCTCCGGCAAGCACCGTATGTTAAAGCTGTTTTGGGATGTGATCAGCAGCTAGTGGACAAAGGCGAAGGGGTTGAAACATGAGCAGGCTGTGGAATACCAGCTGTGCAACCGAATCCTGGATAAGCTCCAGTGGCCTCCTGGATCATGCATTAAGGCTGGTCAGCAGAGGGCCGCAGCAGTTTAGCCGAGAGATGACAATGACATGGACTAAAAGTAGGTTGTGAGGAACATGTTTTTGAGGAAATTTAGCACAATTGCTGATTCCAAATCGGGGGGTGGGGGGGATGCAAAAATGGTGATTAAAAAGTTTAAAAGCATGATAACATTTCACTTATGAGCTCAATATAATCCTGATTGTGGTCTTGTGTTGTAAGTCGGTGGTTCCCAACCGTTGGGTCACAGATGATCGCCAGATCACCAGGGAAATAGAAGAAACAAAGTTAAATTTATTTAATACAATTTATTTGGAACAAACCCCCAAATAACTTTTTAGGGTCAAGGCCCAAAAAGGTTGGGAACCACTGCTACAATAGTAATGAAAATGAAAATGATCTAAATATAGATTGTTAGAAGTCTTTGTTCTAGGCTATCATCAAGCCAGTCACACCTGGCCTTTCTTCTGCAGGTGGAGCAGATCCGCAGGGATATCCGAGACTTTAAACAGAAGAGTGGCGTGCACAGCGTCATTGTGCTGTGGACCGCCAACACAGAGCGCATGTGCGACGTCGTCCCTGGCGTTAATGACACCGCTGCAAACTTACTGGCTGCCATCCAGGTGCGCTATCCCTCCTCGGGCGTACGTTTCCCTCCGTTATACACTCATAGACTCGGGTATTCCTCACCTCTGCCTGGGTATAGGATGGTTGAAATGCCAAGCTGATTTGACCTGAATTGCTTGGCCTCACTGATCTCATGGCCGCCTGCCATCCTCCGAAGTTTGGCAGTCTTGGCAGTCTGCCAATCATTCGCAAAAATAAGCCATTTTAATGCAAGTTCAAGCTACAAATATGGGACACCGGCATGAGTGAGCAAATGTGGGTTGCTAGGAAGAGATTTCACCTACTTGCCAACATCTACCAAGCAGTCCTCAAATTCTATCACCCGAGTTGTGATTTGGTCATTCTGTTCCTTCCCAGTTTTGCTGTAATGTCTTACTGTGCTGGTATAGGACTGCGTGCAGCTGTACACAAAAAATGTACGCAAATTTCCTCTTCATATCAGTTTTGTTCGCGCTTCCATTTCATTGACCCAAAAGTACGTAGCTCATCCCCCGATGCCAATTCTTCGTGTCGAATCGAGTCCGACAACTTTTCCACCATTCCTGACTACCGGCGACGTTGGGAAACTGCCCATCTGACAGTAAGCTGCAATTCAGTCTAGCAATTCTGGTGGGTGATAAGAGTCCGATCTTCACCCTGCCAGGTAAGATCCGCTGAACTAATTACAGATGGCCGTGGTCTTTGAGCCACCAAATAACATTCACACTGTTTGTAATCTGAGCAAAAATGAATACAATAGTAATAAATTAATTACTTACTGAATTCATCTTGAATTATGTGGAGTAAATTCAGATTGAGATAGTCATTGTGAGGTTTTTGTTATCCTTAAGGGGGCAGCAAAATGTTGTACTATCCCTGCAAAACTTGAGTCCAGCTCATAGGTACGCATACCTCAAAAAGATTTCTTGGCATTTTTTTAAGTTCGGTTCAACAATGTATGCAGACCCCAGTCAAAACACTGGCGTAAATTTCAAGGTGATCGGTGAACCCATTAAAATATTTATATATATATATATATATATATATATATATATATATAAAAGCTACTGTGATATATGAAGCACCATTTGAATGATTATATGTAAAGATGGTAAAATTCTGAATCCGGTGAATACACAGACCACAGTCGAATTTTGGGATAGTGGCCTATTTTCAATGTGACCTTTCATCTCACTTTTAGTATGTTGTACTGTATTGGATACAAGCAATTTAACTTTGACCAGTAGGTGGAGTGTTATATCTTTAGTAGAACAGTCTATATTTAGCTGCTTAAAGTCCTCAGTAGAGCAGTGCAGTACGTGGATATAGGCCTTTTATCTGAAAACATCTGCTTATCTACACAAACTGATAACTGTCCCATTTCGTTCCAGGAGTCTTCATTCACAACATGTCAAAATGCAATGTTATATTTCTGGCTCATCACTCAGTTCATATTATCCCCTCACTGTGTAAACCCACAGCTGGCACTTGCGTTTGGCTTTACCAGGGAGTTGTTCATGCTTTGTAGATATTTGCTATAGTTATCGGTCCGAACAGTTGCTGTAGTTACTATATTCACCAATGAAATGCTATTCACCTGGTAGCAGTAGTTTTACGCTTGTTCATTAAATCTGTAGCCATCATCTTTTATCTTGCGTACACAATAACTGTCTTGTTGTTCTGGGGGTTTCTGATATTAGTAGGGCTGTAGTCAGTGGGTCATGGTCGCGCATATTTTCTATTTACTCTCTTAACGAATGGATTCTCAACGAATGCATGTGCAAAAAATGTTACGGTACACCCCTGAAAGTCAAGACTCTGGCGGGGTATTACAGGCACGTTGGTGACAATTGCTTGTCTATCTTGTTTTTTTCTTTTAAAGAATCCGAGCTGGAAATAGCAGGTGGTGAGAGTCGTCATGTCCGCTGGAATGTTGTTTTATTCTGCATTTTCTTATCCTGCAGACTGAGGCCGAGGTGTCCCCATCCACACTCTTTGCAGTAGCCAGTATCCAGGAGGGCTGTGCATACATCAACGGTTCCCCTCAAAACACCTTCGTCCCTGGGGCGGTGGAACTGGCCCTGCAGCGAGGGGTCTTCATAGGGGGAGACGACTTCAAGTCTGGCCAGACAAAAATCAAATCGGTGCTGGTAGACTTTCTAGTTAGCGCTGGTATAAAGGTGAGGACGTGCACAGTCACATGAAACCGGGACAGATTAGCTGTGATGAAGTCAGTGCTCAGACTCGGTCCTGATTGGGTATTCACACTTGCGTGTTTTTTCACCACTTTGAGTTTTGCCTTTATGACATTTGATCGCCTTGCTCTTGTCAGCCTTTTATGCAAGAAATATAGGTTACAATTTGGTATTTTGTTATTTAGAAGACCCTCATCTAAGTTGTAAAGAAAATAACATAGTACTATTTACACTTAACCAATTCATAGGTTTACTGGGGATCTTTGTTTAATAGTATAGGGTATGAAAGCATGACCACAGGAACCTTGGGACTCACCTCTATGCCCCAGTTTGTCACAGGCCCTCAGAGGCGAAAGCAGGACGGCCACAGGGTGACGCACTGTGTGAGAGATCTCAGAAATCCACGCCGTGTTCCAGCCGACTGGCTCGCACGGTCTTTGGCTCAGGTCCCCAGTGTTGGCTTCCGTTAGCCTGAGCAGTGTCAGTGAGTTCATCCTGGCAGTCATCCAGGCCTCTCCCCCGCACAGCCTCCCAGCACACTCTGGCCCTGGATCCAGACCTCTCTTCTGTCCAAATCTGCCAATCCAGGCCGTCTCACGTAGGTTCTTACAAAAGCGGATGGAGTTTGAGGGAGATTATGGTCGAAAACAGTTCATATTATCGTGCAATTTAAACCAATTTGCCCTGACTTTGGAGTGTACCAACTGTAAAACATCTGAAGATATTGTACGTATTTATTTCCTGTTCTGCCATTATGCAGGTAAATGCATACTAAAGGGCCTCAATTAAAATCATCCAGCTGGGATTTTAATGGGGTCTGTGATAGGACAGTAGTGTTCACGTTTGTAATTTCATTCACTCTCATGTCTGCGATGACGTCAGCCCACCTCCATCGTCAGCTACAACCACCTGGGCAACAATGATGGCAAGAACTTGTCTGCGCCGCAGCAGTTCCACTCCAAGGAGGTCTCTAAGAAGAATGTGGTGGATGACATGGTGCAGTCAAACAGCGTGCTGTACGCCCCTGGGGAGAAGCCTGACCATTGTGTGGGTATAGGCGGGGTGAAGCCGATGCATGCGGCTGGATCTCCTTCCTACACGTGTCCCTGTTCAGGTGTATGAGTGCCTGTGTTTCTCACCGAATGTGTGTGTGTGTGTGCGCCTGTCTTTCTGACTGTGTATTTGTGCGTGCGACTGTGAGTTCAGTGGCTTTGGGTTTTTCTCTGATAGAAGATGGTTGGATGTGCATTGCTGGTGATAGTATTGTTTACTGTGTTCATGCTCCAGGTTGTGATCAAGTACGTGCCCTATGTTGGTGATAGCAAGCGAGCCATGGATGAGTACACCTCCGAAATCATGATGGGCGGCACCAACACAATCGCCATGCACAACACCTGTGAGGTGCGTCTAAACAATTCTTCAAAACAACCATTTGAAATCCAAAATCTGAAAGTAAATCTTAATCATTCGTTCTGGAATCTACCAAAGATATAAGTTGGACCTAGAAACTCAAATTGCTTCTCAGAACGTTCCAATGAATTGTCTGAATTGATGTAAATGTATTTGTGTGTGTTGAATGACGCTGAGTCTTCTTGATCAGGACTCCCTCCTGGCCAGCCCAATCATCCTGGACCTGGTCATCCTGACGGAGCTGTGCCAAAGGATCTCCTTTTGCACAGAGAAAGACCCAGCCTTCCAGACCTTCCACAGTGTGCTGTCTTTTCTCAGCTACCTCTGCAAAGCCCCCCTTGTCCCCAAGGGTACCCCTGTGGTCAACGCCCTCTTCTCCCAACGCGCCTGCATCGAGAACCTCATGAGGTGAGTTGTACACATGGTTCTCTTTGGCAGTCTCTCAGGATTCCTAACTTCAGGGCCATTGTGGAAACTCTGGGAGTGTCTCGTTGATTAATGCAGCCTAAAGCTTAATAACCTCACCAGCTTGTTGTAGCAAATAAAGTCAAATGCTGTATTTTATGATAGACGTAAAACAAATAAATAACATACTTTGATAAGAAGTTGTAATTAAACAGCTTGACAAAACTTTTGTTATTTGATTTATCACCAATAACTTTTTTAAATCAATGTTTTAGAATGGGAATGGTGTAACTCACTGGCTGTTGCCTCCGTTTCTCTTTTAGGGCTTGCCTCAGTCTCCCTCCTCAGAACCACATGCTGCTGGAACACAAAATGCAGAGAAGCTTCCTACCTTTCCCTGACAACTACATTCAGATTGCTACGGCAACCCTGAAGAGTAAAGCTTTCCATAGCAACGGATATCCCTCAACTCAGAATAATGGGATCAGAGCACATGATATTAAAATACCCAAAACTGGATAAAAGATTATCCATATAGAAAATGGTTTATTCCCACTAGAGGAAGACCTTAGTTCACCAGTCATTTGTAATGTAACTTTACATTTTTAATTACCAACTACTCCATTCCAAGCACTGAACATTTCAAGTTTATCAACAATGTTGATTAAAATTTTATTAACGGAAAGTGAATTTTCCTTTTTACAGAATCAATACTTCTGGCCAAAACTCAGCTTCACTCATTTTACTTCTTTAATGAACGTAATGTGTTAATATCTGCATGCCGATTTATTGATTTATTTAAGCAAGAGAAAAATAAATCATTCTGATTAACCTTTGATATTTGTCATTATTATAATGTATTGATAAATGCCTACAGGTGTGTGAGGGTGTACTAATAGACTTTATATTCTGAAGAAAAAATAGGAATATAAGAAAATATAACTATTTTGATTTCAGTTATATCAGTTATCAGGTAATGTAAGATGGATATAAGGGCTGCACAATTTGGTGAAAAAGTCATATTGCTATTATTGTGGAGAATATTGCGATTTGCGATATAATAATCGAATGGTATGAGTCTAATTGTTTTGGTTATCAAGGAAAATGCACAGATCACGGATCATTTTGAAACGATTATTTCTCAACTGAAACATACAAACTTAAATTAGCATAAAAAATACAAAATCCAAAAAAAAATGTGTACAGTATTGTTTTCAAAGTAACTTAATATTTTACAAAATGAATATCAAAAATATATATTTTCCTAAATAAAGGCCTTTCTGCAAACTTTTAAGTTTTTCTCAATAGTACATCTAAATAAATAGAACAATAAATAAGAAAATAAAACTTTGCATTAAAATAAGACATTTTGAATGCCCAAACAAACAAGGACATTTAAGCAGGGTGTTACAAAATGGGGCATACTTTGTACAACCTCTTCTAAAAATAAAACTGGATATAAAATTAAAGTGATGCTTTAGGTTCACTTAATAAACCATTAAAACTGTTGTCTATTGTGGCTCCACACACCATCAACTTAGAGCTCACTCTTTCCTTTATGGTTTTGGTCTCTTCTGCACAGATGTGTTGTGTTAGGAACCTTGGGTCTAGGAATGTTTTCGTGTTCAGCAGGTCCTATGTGTCTTCATATTTCTTGTTGAGGTTATTCTGAATTTTTGCTTTCAGTGATTTGGTCAGGTCAGTGTCCTCTTCTACTTCAGCCAGCACTGAGGTGTACAGAAGATGCAGAACAGGCTTCAGGTAAGATATGCTCACGTAACGTTCACCTGACAGGGCATCTGTGAAGTCCTGGAGCGGGCCTTGTTCACAGATTCCAGGACCTCCAGGTCCTGCCATGAGGGCAGTAAGTGTCCACTTTGTGGTCTGTGGAGAGAACCTTGGACAAAGCACTTCGTTGTTCCAGGACTCTTGCTATCATTTTCTGTGTGGAACCCCATCGTGTTGGGCAGCCTGTCACCATGGCATGCTCTGGAAGGTTGAGCTCTCTCTGTGCCTCCCTTAAGGCCACTCTTTTAGAGCATTTTCTGTGAATGAGAAGAAGATGAAAAGGACCCCCATGAAAAATTCTGAAAAACTGGCCCATGGTATATCACCACTGTTTTTTTCATGTGTGGTACATTACTTTGGATATGGAGCTGTCTCTGAGTGTGAAATGTTTTGTTGTTTTGTTATGTGTTTATAAAACATTTTTTTTTATAACTTTTGTCATATCTTTACAGGTAGGAACAAATATGTTAGAATATCTGAAGCAAGTTGAGAAGAAGCTTAAATATTAATATTTTTATTTGCGTTTACAGCTGTATAAAAATAGATTATGCTCTCTCAAGCGTGATCCTCGAGGAAATATGAGGTTTGCAAACAGCGACATTTCAGTTCAAAGTCATTGTCATCAGTTAGGCTGATGTGGTTCGGTCGTCCTGGTTGACCACAGGTCCGTAGTAGTTGAATAGAACTTCGCCGCGGCATTTGTTGTAAAGCTCAGGGATAGCAACTTGAGATAAATAGTTCCGCGAGGGTGGCTGGTACCTGCTGTCGACGGTGCGGATCATTTTCTGAAATCCCTCTTTTCTAACGGTGTAAGTGGGCACCATGTCCCTTGACAAGTAGTACGTTATAGAGTCAGTGATTTCTTCATGAGGATTTGTCGTATGGCGTAACACTCGCAAACACATCAGTAATCATTTTTTGTTTTGTTTGGCCCACAGGCTGACTTTCAGCTGACTCTTTACTAGTCAGGGCTTTAACTGTCATGCATTTATCATACATTCCTCTGTGCCGTTTAAGATACAAATTTGTCGTGTTGCCGCGTGATATAGCGACTTTAATTTTGCAATTTCGAAAAGCTTGGAATGAAAATTTGTGGGCTGTGAATTTCCGGGGGATGGCCCAAATTGCAATCTCTTCATGGGGCCCAAAATTATTACCGGCGCCACTGGATATTACACTTAAGTATTTGTTTATCAGATGCCCTATTTGTGTGGTGTATACTGGAGGAAAATACACAGCATGTATTACAATCACAGTGTGACACCTATATTTAAAAACCATAGTTTTCTAAAGCAATTCAGTTTCTTGCTCAAGGGTACTCAAACAATGGCTATCATTGAATCTCTCACCTTGGACTCACGTGTTCCCATGAACGCCATTCTACCGTGCAGCATAATATATATAAAAAAACTATATAGAGCTAGAATACAGATCTACATTATATTTATATGCAGTATATGGAATTATTTATCTGATATTGTTAATTGGGGAATATCCCCAATTACATATATGTGTTACATTTATTGACTGGGACCTATTTTGATATGAATGTATGAATACAGTATTTAGGAACTAAGACCCTCATAAATATCAGATTTTTCAAACCGCATTTTCCTTGACATTTTTACTTCACTTATTTACAAATGACACAGACACATATAAACCTTTGCTAAAGGAGGTTTTTACATTTTATTTTATTGAACGATCAACTACAACTTGAAACGCTGATTTTAACATCCGGAGCATTAACTAGCGTCCCTAGTAACCATTTCGCGGTTTTTGTTGCAAATGTATAGCTGCTGTTTAATCAGTATTCTACTCCTTTACTCGTAAAGGCCAGAGCGGTATAGACAGTACTCCCGACAGGAAATAAAATAATACAATTTAGAATAACATAATTTAACATCGAGAAACAAAGAATAATTACTTCCGAATGTACCCCAAACAACGATGGCGGAGAAGGGTCGGGCAGGGGTTACGGTGCTAATGTCCGAGTCAAAAAATTCGAAACCAGACACTGAGAAAGATTTTTTGACACAGGTAGGAGTCGGAACTCTGCTTAGAGGGGCTATTTTAAAATTAGTAGAGGCCAGATCTGAAGACCCGATAGGATTTTTGGCTGACCACTTTGCGAATTTAGCGTCTGAAACTGTAAATGGGGCTGCCGGCGGCGATGGTGGAGAAAAACGAAATAATTTGCTGGAGCAAAAACAACAAATGACTAAGGCTTTGTGGCACCTTAGTCTTGCGCATCACTCTCAGAGGTAGTAACATACCTAATGTGACTCCTAAACGTGTCAGACATTTCCAATTTAAAGCAAACGTAAACGTTGCATTGAAGTGGGTATTCCCCACGTTTGTTTGGAATTAACGGTTTTTAAAAATGTTAACTATGTTAAAATGTTTTTATGTTGTAATAGCTAGAGAGGGTATGATAAATACATTAAATTAGTGTTTCTAATCCGTTTGCTTGCTACCTTTTGACTAAGTGGTCGTTCTGCTTAAAACTAAACCTGTATGCTTCTTTTGCAGAACTGACACATCCATGTTCAAATTCAAATAGATTATATTTGTTAGTTTTATAACTGGTTGTTTCCTTCTCTTTTTAGATCTGCTTTTAACAACAACATTCGTGTTGCTTATGAACTGTTGATGCAAGGCGGGCAGCGTCAACGCGTGGGTGGTGGGGTACGAGGTCGGGTCTATAGCGAGTTGCTTCGTTGCTTGTGCTGTGAAGGTGCGGTATCCGCGTCAACCGCCACCCCTCTCTTGCACCGGATCCAGTGCCGCGACCATGAGGCCGTGCCATTTGAACTTTTCCGGCAGGGGGTGTTGACATGTGCCGTGTTTTCAGATTATGTTAGGAAGTCTCGTTCTCTCTATGTGGCTGTGTGCAGCTGTCCTAAGGTGCCAGCCAAAAGGGCCCTTTGTGAAGCTGTACTTGAGGCCCTGCGGGATGCACTGGACACCTCACATTGTGCTGATACTGCCCGCTATCTGGAGGCTAGTGCCAAAATTGCCCCGTGTAAGCTAGCCCAGGCAATGGCATTGGCCCAACACCCTGGTGAAGCCCAGACTGGCCCTACCATGGACTCTAAGGAGTTTGAGGATGCAGCAGCTGCACTCTTCATTGCGAGAGTGCGGGTGGTGTCCTGAAGCAAACCTCTTGTTACATATGGCCTTGTCACATTAAAACTACAATGCTGAGACGTAGCTTGCAGTACATTTCAAAATTGAATGGAGCTGACACGCACATAGCAGCAACTTGCTTTGCTTGGCCATGACTTAGAGAATTGGATCTAAAAGATACAGTAATTCTAAATTGTGATGTATGTTACATGTCTATGTTAGAAGGCACTACATACCAATACCTTGTTGATCCCTCAACAAGTAACAATTATCAATCTTGAATTTTCTGTTTAGTATCTGTTTCATAAATGAGACTTTGTTTTCTTAGATAGTCTTATATATTTGTTGCTGCATTGCATTATGCATTAATAGTTAGAGTTTTTTTTTAGATGATACTGCTAAAAAGAACAGTGCTTGTCATTTTGGAAAATGTTGAAAAATAGTATGAATAAAACATTTATTTTAATAAAATGTAAAGTATGGTATTACATTATTTTCCCCTGTAAGCTTATGCTGTCTTAATGAAAAGACTTAGGCATGGAGTATGCACATAAGCAATGGTTTATTACAGGTTGTGTGGTTCACTGGTTTCTCCATATTTTTAAATTGATGCACACATTTTTGATTAAATTATTTTAATGCCATGATCTTGTATTGACCGGTTCTTTATCACACACTTCTGCATATATACTTTGGAGCACAACCTGGAGGCTAATAGGTGAATCTTTTTAAATGGATAAATATTTTTCAGTTCACTGCCAGAAATGTATTTTTGCTGTTATTATAGGCTTAGTAACCATTAAATTGTAGGTTCAAATCTAAGGAGAATTACTATGACTTTGTTCTTTGTGAATCTCGTCCCTTCCTTAATATTGCAAATGAAGAGGAATAAGCCCTAGAGTCGCTCTGCTGAATAGGGACTTTCACCTCGAGCCTTTACACAAAGATTACAAAGAAGTCTGGCATTTCGGACCTGTTTGAACCTGGAGATAAGGTAATGACAGACAAAGGGTTCATAATTGAGGATATGCTCACCAGTGTTGGTGATAGACTGATTATTCCACCTTTCAAACGTGAGAGGCAGTTCAGCAAAAAGGACCGTAAACAAACAGGCAATTACGTGGCTCAGAATTCTGGTGGAAAGAGTGATTCGAAGGGTTAAAGAAAACCACATCTGGGATTCTGCTATACCACTCAGCTTGTCAGGTACAATTGATCAGATCTGGCATAATTGCTGTTTGATGGTCAATTACCAGGGACCAATTTTCCTGAGCAGTGATTGATTGCATTTTCTCCCCCGGTTATATCTTTTTTCCCCTCATTGTTCATTGGGTGTTATCTTTTAGCTTGGTGACTGTTTTAGTATTGTAGGCATGTATATTTGTTACTGTGTGTTTTTGTAATAAATAATAATAAATAAGGTATGCAATTGAAAGCAATATAAATTTGTTAGTATCTATTTACAATCATTAATCTAGCTTCGTTTACAATGCGCATCAAAGGTGGTCGAGTCGCTATTACAACAATCCTCTTGAGGCAAACAATGTTTGTGACTAAGTCATTTAAAAATATTACGTTACTATAATTGTTATTGCTACCAGATGTATATTACATCTCACAGTATATGTTGAGGTTTAAGTTTTATCAATTCCTTCAACAGCCCAAGACAGACTGAAGAATATAAAATCATAGATTAGTCACATTCCTACTCTATTTTACTGAGGATACAAAACGCTTCTTTCCTGTATTAAATGTAAGGCTGGTGTTCTTCCAGTATTCTTCACTTACTCACTGCCCATTTAGTCAACCTTCTATGTATTATTTACTGTTTAGCTATTGTGTGTTGTGTAACAGTAGTATTTATTCCACATTGATGAGAATTTGGAATTAGAATTTTTAAAATTACGCTTTTAATCTGCAGGCAACTGCAGGTTAGTAGTAGGCAGTTTTATACTCAGCATTGTTCATTTGTTGTTGTTTTTTTAATGGTGTTGGGACATATATTTGTATTTTAATTGTGTGTATATATTACTTAAATAAAAAATAAAAAAATTAAAGCCACTTGTTAATGGGTGGGTTAAAACTTATTTAAACTGAACAAAGGGTGTTTAAATGTCTATGGTTTACCTCTAAACCTAGAAGTGAGAACATTATTAAGCAAGGAAATTGTTCTCTTAAGTATGATACAGCAAAATTCATTTTATAAGTCACACAAGATTTCCACATTTTAAAACTCGTCTTTCTACTGGAAAAAAAAAAGTTTTCCTCAGAAGTACTATAATTAGTAATCCTACATTAAAATAATGCCTTTTGAGACCTTAACATACATTTTTTCAACTTCATTGTCCTATTTTTGCCAAATTTTTCTGCGAGTGGGCTCTCGGGTCCCAAGTGTTCCCCACAGTTTTCGGTCTCGAGAGAAACTCGACATGGATGCCCTCTCTCCCTGCTTCCGTATGCCCTATCATTGGAGCCCCTAGCACAGGCAATTTGGCAATCTGTTAATTTTGTCCATATTAGTATCAGAAACACCCAACATCGCATTTCCCTTTATGCTGATGATATACTGTTATTTTTTGAAAATATTCCCCAGTCCTTCTCTAGCGTACTTGCTCTCTTCAGTAACTTTAGTGCAGTATCAGGTTATAAGACTAATTGGTCTAAATCGGCTTTGCTGCCTTTAAATGCTGGATTGATAGAAATGTCTTTCGCTGCTAACATACCTTTGGTTCAGCATTTTAGATACCTCGGAGTGGAAATTTACCCATCGTTACACATGACTGTACTGTAACTTTAATAGAATACTTGGTAAAATTGAGACAGATTTGAACAGATGAACGGATGCAACATGTTGCAAGCCCTTATCGTCACAATTAAGATGAATGTTTGCCACGTGTCAACTTTTTCAGCTCGATGCTTCCACACTCGCCTCCTCCTGGATATTGGATTAAATTATACTCTGTAGTCTCAAAATTTCTATGGAACGGTAAACGGTCACGTCCTAAACCCCATATTTTGCATCGTGAAAACTCCTCCGGAGGATTATCTCTTCCAAAGTTCAAACTCTATTTTTGGTAATTTGTGCTAAGCCCGGCCACGGTATGGTTTGTGGCTGATGCTCCTGTATCATGGCGACAACTGGAGGAGAACATAGTCTTCCCTTAAAGATAACAAGATCTGCTTTATTCTGGCGTTTCCCTTAGACAATGTAAATTATTGTTTGGCCCTATTATTTCTTATTTGATTACAGTGTAGCGTTTGATGGAAAGGCATATTAGAGTTGTAACAAAGTGGTGTTCGCACTCTCCCATTTTTCACAATGCTGCACTGTTATCTGGGGATCGCCCTTTTACTTTTCCCCCATGGTCTAACAATGGTATTCACATTCTGGCAGATATTATGAATGACGACTACCTTTACACATTGCAGGACCTCCAATTACAACATAATTTGCCCGGTACTTCTTTTTATTTACACCTTCGCTCTGCAGTGCGTGCTTATGGTGTTCCTTGGGGCTCTGACCTACCTTCTCACCCTTGTCATGGAAATTCTAAAGTGAATCTCCTAATTCGGTGAGACTTGAGAGACAAAGGCTTCCAAAGACAATCCGACACCAGTCTTGAGACTAGGTCTACCAAAGACAGTTTGACACAATGTTTTATACACGATCCGACTTTAATATCAGCTGACAAGAGTCTCCCCTCCTCTATAACACCCTCTACACAATATTTTTAATGTAAGGGGTGGGGAGTCTGGACTGGTTTCTGCTCTCTATGCTCTTCTACTGAGAGCCTCATATAAACCACTGACGATTAACGGCATTTGGAATAAGGACTTTCCTCCTGCTGGTCAGGACATTTCTTGGAATACTGTCTGGAACAATCTGAGTTCTGCTCAGATTTGGGGGATGGGGGAATGGGACTGCTGTTCTGTACTTTGTAGTGTTTTTTTTTCTTTGTTTGTCTCCTGAAAAATAAACAAAAATTTGATAAAAAATAAATAAAAATATTTGTCATATTTCATTAGCTCTTCTTTATCTTTTGCAGCTTTCCTAAGGGTATTTGATTTTGCAAGGACAGAGATCGTGTCAGTGGCTTCTGCTTCAACTGCAAGTTCCTCTGCAGATGTCAGAAGTGCATTTATGTTGGTCTGAAACCTTCTTCTCTTAGTCTTGGGTTGGACCACCTCATCCTGTAATACCTTCTGTTTCTGTGCTTGTTTTTTCTGCGTTCCGTTGGGGCGGGGGGGTTCCATACTTTTCCAAACCTTGAAATTACTAAAATCAAATTCCATCCTTTTCCATACTGCGTCGGAACCCTGCTAGTTGTTAACTTACAACAAATTGGCTAACATCCTCGAAACTGATTGGCAGCAGGGTGAAGACAGAACCATCTTTCCATTTTTCCTCAGCATGGATATCCCGTTACGGAAGTATGTTTACCCAGCAATGATGTATTTCCGATTCTTGTGAAATTGTTCCATTGGCTATTGGCTTGTGCCACGAGCTTGTAGGCGAATTGTACCCGCCACCAGAAAAGCCCACCCGCTGAATCTTATTGGCACAGAATTACTCGATTCAAACTGCACCGGTGGTGGAATGAATTATCCGCAAGTCGTCACTGTCATTGCCTGCCTTTCCCATTCAAGGACAGCAATCAGGTTCCGTCAGCAGGGCGCTGTCAAAACCCCCCACAGTCTGTTCTTAAAAGGCGGAATATCTCTCCCTACAGCGTTTAATAGCGGCCCGCTCTGTTCGGCTTTCACGCCGGCTCAAGATGGCGACAGCAACCCTGTAAGGGTGGTCGCAGCTCTGATTGAATAATTGTAATGATAAACAAACAACAACAACAAAAAAAAAACTTAACAAATTAAAATAACCGTGAAATAAAGACTATCAGCACTTTCGTTTAATTTGCATGATTTTTTATTTATTCTCACGTTCTTTATTAGTTTCTATTCAAATTTAATATTTGAGAGATAGCTGGTTAACTGCACTATTTGTACAGAATGGGAGAAAGGCTGGAACTCAAGCTGAAGTCACCGGCTGGAGCAGAGGCAGCGAGCTATACTTGGCCGTTACCAGTATACGTAAGTAGTTCGAATATTACTAGGTGTATATGCCTTGAGATGTTTAATGTAAAAAGGAGCATGGAAATTAGATTATATAAATGTTAGTGATAGTTGTTTACAAAGGCTGGCTAGCTCAAACTCGGATAAATAGCCAACGATGTGGATTTTTCTGCTTTTTAGATAGCCATTTATTAACCTTAATTCACGAATGTTAGGTTTATTGTTGATACGGTGGCTACGTTGCTGTTATTATAATCTGGCAGAGCAGGACTGTAGACACTACTTTAGTTGTTACTCGAACTTTTATGGAGACAAAACTCATTTGAAGTGTCTGGTTCAGTAGCACCGCAAGCTGAAATTGAAGCAATTTAACACCATGCAAGCATGGTTTCCTCTGCTCTTGCTGCAAAACGTTAGCATGTTTGAACGTTGGCGGGCATAATTAGGGTTTTCTGTGCGGATGCGGAGATAAATAATCTCAAACTTGTATCCAGCCCAAAAATCTAACTGTGTAGACTAGGAACATTATTTTAGGTTTATTAATGTATTAAACTACACTAAGAAATATAAAGACGGTTTCTCTTGGTTTTTATGTTTGTTTACACCTTGTTTTCAGTTCGCTTGCTAGCTACCGAAATTAGTACTAAAAATATAATTTGAGGGTGCCTTTCTAGCTGACCAAATTAAATAGATATTTTTGTTGAAATAGAAATTATCTGGGCCAAATTGCCCTCCACGTTGTGTTGAAAACATAAAAGCATGTCACTACTTCAATATCTACAAAACCAATGGATGGCCATACATTAACCTAGTTTTTTTTTTTTTTTGTTGCGTAAGCGCCGACTGTAAGGTCTGGATGATTTCCTAGCCATTGTCACGGGAGTGGTTATAAATAACTTTATATCCTGTGAGGGACGACATGGTAGCTGTATGTTTTGAAGGAGTAGCAGTGACGGTTCATTATTGGCTCAATGTTATAAAAAAAAGAAGCTGCTTGCGTATATTTACTTTAGTCGCTTTATGTTGTGTAAACGTTTCGTTATTTCATTTGGTTTGGTGAGGTTTTGTTTTTATGTGCAGAATAAGCGCATTTTATTCTTACATGGATAAAATAGTAAACATTAAATCATTGGTCTAAAACTTTTGAATTTAGAAACATAGTTCCTGTCAATTTTTTTTTTTAATGAATGTGATTAATGAATGTAATTTTCTATGCTAAGTAGGTTTGAAATGGATCTTTTGTATGGTGCAATATGGGACTGTGAACAGATTATGAGGGCTTGGAGGCTTGCAGTGCTGTCGGAGTAGTTGTTGTGTGGCCTGTCGTGTATTAAATGCTAACTGTTGGGAGACTGGTGGGTTGGAGAAACCACCTTCGGTACCTGAGTTTACCCGCGGTTGCTGGGTTTCGTGCAGATGCATGAAGTACACAATTGACCATTCCAAAAGAGAAGTACATTATGTAAATATAATTTGAAACCGTTGAGGTAGATCTATTACTTTTTATTTTTGGTTACAATTTTATGTCCTTTTAAGCATTTAAACAGGCCGTTATCTTATTTTAGGAACCAGATGCAGAAGAGAACCAGATTATGCAATATACTCTCGTTTTTCTCAAATTGTTGATTTTTTTTTCTTTCTTGAATTGCAAGTTTTTTGTGTGGGTTTACATCTGCGAAACCGAAAGTCCCTCTGGTCCTTACAGTCGGGTGTTATCACATATGCGAAACGGAGTCTAAGTGTAGGCGTGAATGAGCATAGATCAGGGGTTCAGATCCGAGACAAGGTTTTTTTTAATTTTCTTCAACCTGTGTGTTTCCTCTTCCTTTTTTTCTTTTATGTGGTTGAAGAAGACGGCTAACAGGGAAAATGAAAAGCCGTGAAAGTGGGGCTTTTCTATAAAAAAAAGTGAAAGGGTTTCTGTTTAACTTAATTTATCTTTAACTTCTTGAAAAGCCAATGCAAATTAATTTATCAAATCCACTACATTGTAAATTGTTGTGAATCAAGGTTATAATGATGCTGTAACTCATTTAAGGCTTATTCCAATAACTGAACACTTTTACAATGGTAAAGGTTAATGGACCAAAATAATGCTGACCGTTGCTGTTCTCATTGCTTTCCCTCTATCACTACAAAGTGGCTTGGCTGCGCCTCTACCTCGCGAAGTGATAATGAAATGCGTGCATCTGACTTAAATGGAATATAATAAACCATGAGCTGATGTGTTTCACTGATGCCGTTCCATGCTATTTTGTTTCCTCAACTGAACCCAGCTCGTTTTGACAGCCGCTGTGGAAGTGTATTTGCGGGGGGGGGTGGGTGGGTGTATGTTTGTGTGTGCATTCATCCAGCAGGAGGTTTGAGAATTTGCTGTGGCTTTGCTGAAATCTTCATGGGTCTGTTTTTTTGGTCCAACCCTAGGGATACCTTTTGAAAACATTTGATTCCTCATTGCTATTTGCTGTTTTATCCTTGCCTTTTTATAAATGTGTCAGCTGCTGTCTTTGAATAAAAGCATATTTAGTTGTGTTGTCATTCCTGGTTGGTTAGCTGGTAAACATTAGGGTGCACATGGACCTGCGGTGTGTAACCGCATCTCCTCTGTGGCATTTTCGCCAATCTTTCCGGCATTATGTGGCCACTCATAAAATGAAGCCTAACACTGTTTATTTTCTCAATACTTGTATCCTAAACAGCAACAGGTCTTTATTATTTAGACGAGTGACCGACAATGTAAACCTTCCAGCCAAAGAGTCGGCTCAGCTACTCTGATATAGCTAGATAATTACAGCTCTACAAATTGTTCTGCTGAACCCTTTTAAAGTTTTGGAGTGGTGCAAATTTGCAGCAAATGTTAACCTGTCATAAAAGACATTCTTTAACAGCATGCCTACTCTGACTTTTTCATGCAGTGTATGTAAGTGTAATGTATACGTGTACAATGATTCTTAAGTTAGAAACAAACCATTAAGAGATGCCTATCGGATCTGCTTCAGGTGCAACATTATATACCTGCTTTCTTGATGCTTCATGTTTGTAAACATGCTTACAGACTGAGGAGGTTGCTTCCTTGCAGGGCGATTAACCGCAGCTTAATTCACTTGGCATAGCTGAAGCTGCCAGGAAGTTGTTTCTCAGTGTAAGTAATAACAAACACCAAATTAATTCACTTGGCATGGCTGAAGCTGCCAGGAAGTTGTTTCTCAGTGTAAGTAATAACAAACACCAAATTAATTCACTTGACATGGCTGAAGCTGCCAGGAAGTTGTTTCTCAGTGTAAGTAATAACAAACACCAAATTAATTAACATGGCATGTCTGATGCTTCTGTAGTATCTTTCAATATATGCTCATTTCATAAACGAAAGCGTTTTAATCGGCCATGGTGTCAGCACACTGCTGTTAAATAATATATGGCATATTCAGATGTAACAATACGTGGCTCCAGTGATCAAACATGAGTTACTCCAAGTCTTGTCTACTATTATAACAACTTTGACTGACTCTAAAATTGAGCTTAGTTGAAGGTTAGCGCTCTTAGTTGGAACAATACCTTGGGGTGATCACGATTAAAATATACTTGAGTTGGTGTCTTTCAAAGTTATTGGAAACGTCTGGAACAACATTTCACAAGAATTTATGACTAAATCACTTGAAAGCTGCTTCTAAATTTCAGTGGTGTTTAATGGGTAGACATACTCGCTATTAGTTTAAATTGTATTGTAAAAATGTCAATGTTTGAATACAGTACTTTTTTTCATTAAAGTGTAATAGCGTTTAACAATTTCAGACTTCAGACTTAATTCGCAATCGGTTATAAGGTGAACCCTTCTGTGTTCCAGAAACATTTGTGCAATCTCTGCAAGCCTTGTATTAGGTTTGAGTTTGTTGGCGGGGAAACGTATCTTTAGCTGAAGCAAAACTTAAACCCAGACATTTGTCACTGATGTACACCCACTGAAAAGCACCACTCATACAACCATATTCTCAGATTTACATTGACTTGGTTCTTTGAAGAGTTTGCTCTTCAGTGCACACTGTCGCTGGTGGTGCTAAGGTTAAGCAGAGGGAGTGGTACAGAGTCGTACATGGATTGCCGTGTCAATGTTGCCCAGTGCAGGACCACCTGTACACAAACGGCCATTCCAACTCTGGATCCAGAGTGAACTTGTAGAACAGAGGATAAAGATTTAAGGGGATAGACAAAACCAGATAATTATTTGGGCCATCTCATTTTTTTAATGCGGCTAAAACAATACCTGGTGACCTTCACTATCGATTTGAGGGATTTATATTGTATTAATCATTTGTCATTCACTCCACTTCCTTTTACGGTGTTGTCATGACCACCTAATGTTCTATTATTTCTAAGTATATAATACAGTCTGTGTTTGTGTTTGCCGTCCCGTTCGGCTTTGGCTAATGAAAAAAGGAAGCGAGAGTTATTTCTGCCGTCGTCCTTGCAGCTGATGGCGCGGTGAGGAGAGATGAAGTGAGATCTGCCTGCGTTGGGGCTTCTCAGCCGGGTTTTATTTTTAGTTTAGGCACTCTAGTGTTGCTGCTTGCCGTCTGCGCTGCTGCAGCAGCAACCCTCCCCTGTGCTCAGCCTCACGCTCTCACATTAAAGAGGCTGCCAGTTTTCTTCATTAATTACTTATGTCGCTGTTTAGCGGAATGTTGCATTTTACACTGTGACGCACTTTACTTAACATCTTGAGGTCTATAGGCCCTATGTTTTTCTCACATGTAACTTGGCAACAGCCCGAGCGCGGGAGAGGCATGTTACGCGTGGGGCTGTAAGCTGGAGCCTTGCCATGGCGGTGTCTTGGGGTGCCGTGCTGGCCGTGCTGAGAGAGCTCTGGCGGGTTCCGGTCGTTGCATTGCCGGCTGCCTGTAGGCACCACATTCTACCAGGTCAGGCTGCAGCGTGGTTGGGATTCTGGTGTGTGTTTGTCACCACAACCGTTCTCTGTGGTGAAAGGGGGAATCTAACAAGCGGAGGACAGAAACACTGCAATGACATGACTCTTAGAAGGGGTGGTCTCCCTCCGGGCCCTGCTTGGTTCTTTGCTTGTATGTCCCTTGACTTTTAAAAACAAGGAAGTGGACAGTAAAGAGATTACAATATTTTTTTTTTATTGGATGATTTACTAGGGATCTTAAGGCTTGACAAAAAATATGATCCTGAACAAATTTTTTACACTCACAGTGATTAGAGCTTTTGGGCATAGAAAATGATTATGCTCCCCTAATTAATTTGTAACTTTTCCTTACCATTAAATCTCACTCTGTCATTTTTTTGTTAGCGGTGTTATGGAGAAGTAATGAATTTGAAGGGCTCTGATCTCATCTGAGACACCACTTTTCACTTTCCGTTTCTCTCCCTCGCACCAGGATAAACAACATGAAGCTGCCCATGAAATTATTGAAACGATAAGGTAAGGACCCTCTTTCCTTTACAGTCTAAAGAAGCGGCCTGATGCAAATTAATTACAGTAAGCAGCTGGATGTAACCCGTTTTTAAACCCTGCTTTGTCATGTTTGCGTCTGCACAGGTGGGTCTGTGAGGAGATCCCTGAGCTGAAGTTGGCCATGGAAAACTACGTCCTGATTGACTATGACACCAAGAGGTGAGGGCATAGAAATCTGTTCTTGGTCCTCCTTCACTTTGCTTTGCCCTAGCACTACCAGTGACATGAGGATAGATTTGTCTATCAAGAAGTGTTTAATGTGATTAATTTGTGATGTAAGTGTTTAAAATCAGAGAATGACTATGTAGGACGCGTAGGCGTGTTCGCCCCAAGAGCGACTAGGGAACGAGGCATTGTAGGAATGGTTCAGCCTTTAATTCAGCATAATCTAAAGAACTTAAAGTTCCTTGCAAACAACAAATAAACCCACTTACTAAAAACCTCCCTTTCAGGGACAACTACCAAACAGTTCACAAGATAATGTACCAGTGTCCATCCATCCAGTTCCTCCTCTTTTAAAGAGCCTGGAAATATTTGGCACCTGAGTGTGATTGCCGTTTGTGGAACCACACTCAGGTGCACAAGTTCTGATTTAAAGGGGGTGGCCTCCCTCTCAGCTTTGCTGCCAGTCAGTTGTTCAGCTTGGGAGGGCGTGGCTGCCAGCTGCGTTATCAAGTCATTTTTCCTGCTGCTGAATTTTTCTGTCACGGAAAACAATGTTACAGTCGTAAGAGCAAAATCGGATGCTTTTGAATGCCCACTTGCCCACAAATCTTTTCCATGCTTCAAGGGGCTTTTTGAAGAAGTGGCTGAGCGTTTTGTTGAATTTGTTGCTAGGAGCAGTCAGTCAGGTCAATGCTGAAATAGATTATAAATTTCTCCCTATTGGTTTTTGACAGCAGTCGGTGGAGTGAAGTGAATAATTGTTATATGGGTGTTGCTTTAAATGTTGCAGTTTTGAAAGCATGCAGAGGCTGTGTGACAAGTACAACAGGGCCATTGACAGCGTACGCCAGCTGGTAAGTACAGTGACAAGGAGAGAAACGCAGAGAATGGTTCTGTTATTTAATGTAGCACTAATCGGCCCTTTGAAGTGCTCTATTCTGTTCTATTAGTATGTCCTACATTCCTAGGTTGCTTGTACAGTCTTGACGTTTGTGAATAAACCAACTCCGTGAATGAATTCCAGCCCCGTCTCTGCCCTCTCTCAATGCCTGGCGTGTTGCAGTGCAAAGGGACCACCCAGCCCATGAAGCAGAACAAGCGCCCCTCCAAAGGCCTCCTGAGGCACATCCTGCAACAGGCCTACAACCACTCCGTCACGGACCCCGAGAAGCTCAACAACTACGAGCCCTTCTCGCCCGAGGTTTACGGAGAGACCTCTTTCGACTTGGTGACACAGATCATCGATGAGATTGAGATGATGAAGGACGACACCTTTGTGGACCTTGGCAGTGGTCAGTCCTTTCTATTTTTCATTAGCTCCAGTCTCAAGCCTGTTTATGTTTCTTAACTTTTTCTCCATACGCTTGTTTGAAACCCAGAATTCCATAATTATTATAAAAGTAGAAAGCATTATATTATTTGTGCCAACAAGAAGATTGTTGGATTTGTCTAAAAATGCAGTCCAGAGGCCAATATTGGAGTGGAGCAAAGGAAACCAATGTGGCTGTGATGTGTTATATGCTCGGACAATCCTTATCTAACCTTCTCTGTCAGATTGTTTCCAGTAAGACCTTTCTGGCAGTTTACACAGGTTCATTTTTGTTCTGCATGTTCTCATCTGTATTACAGGTGTAGGGCAAGTTGTGCTTCAGTTGGCTGCTGCAACAAACTGCAAAAACTACTTTGGTGTGGAGAAGGCTGAGACCCCAGCTAGTTATGCAGAGGTAGGCTTTTCTTTCAGACACCCCTCTCACCACTCTGTCTTCGTTAGAGACATTCTGATTCATGTTGAGGCTGAATGGCTTTCTTTGTCCTACAGAATCTCTTTAAAAAAAAAATTAATTAAATAACAACCCGGTTTCAAAAGAGAATTCTTGGTGTTTGCTGCAGAATTGATGTCAATGAACAAACATGGTTTAATGTCAAGGCTTTTTTCCCCTCACATTAAAAAAAGGCTTACTTTACTAAGCTTGGAGTGTGTCTCCCTGCAGTCGATGGACAAGGAGTTCAAGAAGTGGATGAAGTGGTACGGGAAGAAACACGGGGATTACACGGTGAGCGGCGGCAGGTCCTGTCCTGTCCGGAGGGTGACGTGTGAGCGGTTACAAAGCCGCCGTGGCGTTCTGCTCGTCCTGCACCACTCACGTTCAGGTCTGTTTGTTTTGAAGTTGGAGAGAGGGGACTTCCTGTCGGAGGATTGGAAAGACAGGATAGCCAACACAAGGTAGAGTGGTACAGCAGGCCTGTTTCCTCCATCAGGTGGATGCTCTTTTCGGCGTGAGGCAGCGCCCGTGTGTGTACTCGGAAGCTGTGATGCACTATGGGGATTTGTGCTGAGTTGGCCATTGGGGAAACTCTTCATGCAGACGCGCAGCCTTTTTTTTTTTTTTTTTTCCCCTTCACAATGAGATCACATATCGGTAGACTTGCGGAAATGAAAACAAAAAAAACCTTCTCTTTCTCCGCATCACCCGGTTACTTTGCTGTGAGTGTCTCCGAGGCTCTACCCCTTGCCTTAACCTATATGTTGTCTTGCAGTGTGATTTTTGTGAATAACTTTGCCTTTGGTCCCGAGGTGGATCACCAGCTGAAGGAGCGTTTCGCTAACATGAAGGAAGGTGGGTCCTCTCGAAACTCCTCGCCTCAACGAAGCCTTCTACACGCCTGGGCTCAAAGCCATAACCAGGATAACGCCACCGATGTATTCATTGAAATGATTATTGGCTTTGCAATAAATTGATGTGTTAATGAATGAATTTTGGGGCTTCTTCCTGTTGACCCTTTTAGTACTCTGTTTGCCTTGAAAAGTATTTAGGTATTTAAGTTGAAGTTAGAAAACCAAGATGGTGACACCTGGCTCTCTTTCCTGCACTTTACTTGTCTTTTTCAGGTGGCAAAATCGTATCCTCAAAACCTTTTGCACCTTTGAACTTTAGAATTAACAGTCGAAATTTGAGTGGTAAGTATCATTTGTAAACGGCTCATGATTGACTTAGGCCTTGATCTGCATTACCACAGCAGTGCCTGACTGCAACCACGTGGTGGTTTTCTCCTCAGACATTGGCACAATAATGAGAGTAGTGGAACTTTCGCCACTACGAGGCTCGGTGTCCTGGACTGGGAAACCAGTTTCCTACTACCTGCATACGATAGACCGCACCCTGGTGAGTGCAAACCGTACAGAAATGCAGGCTTTCGTTTAGCATTTAGGAGGCAAAGACATTGGCTTTTGTGTTTTCTGTAACTCTTATATCTCATTACGCTTGGCTGGTAAGAGTTTAGTTGACTAGTGGTATTTTTTCTTTTCTTATTTAAAGTAAAGATCTAACTTGAGGTTGTGTGTGTGTGTGTATTGTTAACAGTTCTCTGGAATTTTTGTTACAAGGTGACTTAACCCTAAACTAGCCAAGAGTGACGTTATTCAATCATCGTCCCGTTTGTCCTCCTGACTTGAGTGGTGGTGTGTATGTTAGTAGGGTTAGGGAGATGTTTTAAACCTACATCGATGGGAGACAGGGAATCATCTGCTGCTTTTCCCCCATTGTGAAACGGAACGCTCTTCTCTTCTTTCCAGCTTGAAAATTATTTTTCTAATCTCAGAAATCCAAAACTCAGGGTAAGCGTAACTTTCACATGAAGTTAAATTCTTTGTGTTGTTGAAGGTGTACTCTGTAGAAGAACATGTAACTTGCGACACTCGGTGTAAATCAGGTCATGCATCTAAATTTGGGGTTGAAACGGAATCATGTGCGCCTATCATGTACTTTAATGTCTCTGTGGTTCATGTTGCAACGCAGGGTCGTTGTGTGTTTTTTTTTCTTTCAGGAAGAGCAAGAGACGGCTAGACGTCGTCAGCATAGAGATTATAAAGACGGCAAAAGCAGTACCACCACACCGACCAAGACTAAAGAGCTGAAGGTACGTGGCGTGTCGGGTCGGGTCTCACTATCCTTTTGTTAGCCTAGCATGGTGCTTTTCCTCCCCGCGCCGTAGACTCTGATCATTTCAGTTGTTGGGGTTAGAGATTGTTTGGCGGTTCCAGTTAGCCAGTGTACCACATTCAGTTGTATATAGTGTTTAGTTGTAGCATAAAGTTAAGACGGCAAAAATGTTATGTTTGGTTTTGAGTAAATGTCCCTGCGCCCTGGCTCCTTTCAGGATTCTGAGGATGAGGAATTGGGACTGTTGACTGCAGCGGAGCCATCTCCCAAACCCCACTGCACCAGGCTGATGGGGAAGGCCCGCGCTCTGGAGAGCAGGAGACGGGGGCGGCCCAAGAAGGCCCCGGCGGCTGCCACGGCCGAGTCCAAGAGCAAGCGAGACGCCCTGGCACCACTGCGCGAGGACGCGCCCTCTGCGTATCCTGCCCAGGGTGAGGGGATCACCACCATTATTCATTCAGTCCCGAGTCTTCCTGCTACGCTCGCTCCGAGCTCACTGACGTTAAACGCGTTCCCGCTTACAGATGCGTGCAAGTCTCCTCAAAGTCCCTTGTGTCAGCTACCTCCCACCGTTCAGGACTATAAATCAGGGCGATGGGTCTCAGGCCCTTCTCCTGCAGCCCTGCATCAGCTACTAAGTAAGACTGTATATAGATCCACGGTCCATAGATCATGTCTTGTTTTGTGGTTGAAATCCATTTGACGAAGAATGTCTTTATCTACGTTAGAAATCTGTTTTCTTGTGTTACTCAGCTGGCTTCAAGGTTCAGTACCTGCAGTTCATGTCGTATATGAAGACCCCTCAGTACAGATGTAGTCTGCAGAACCTTCTAGAGCAGGAGAAGGTAATGCCCATCTTTCCACTTGGCCTTCTGCGACTTGCTGTCTCTTCATTAAACGCCTGGTCTAATTAATGGCATTTCCAAATGACATCACACGTGTGGTCTAATTAATGGCATTTCCAAATGACATCACACGCTCGGTCTAATTAATGCCATTTCCAAATGACATCACACGTGTGGTCTAATTAATGCCATTTCCATACAACGTTTGTTCATTACATTCCTCTTTCTACTTGACTATTTACCATTTTTCTTGTCCAAAAATCAACTGTGACACTCTCTCTGTTCCCAGGTCCGACACAGTGAGCTGTGGAGTAAACTGGATCAGCTGCATAGTATGTGTCAGACCCACAAGGATGACATTAAAGGGAACTTCCAGGCCAAACTAGAGGAGGTGAGAAGGCATGCCCGTGGCCTAGCTCTTCGCATTATAAAGGCATTGTCTCGCAGTGTGGCAGATGGGCTGTTCCTGTAAACAAAATTCCGTCTACAGAATTTAGGCAATACAAACATATATGTAAGGAAATGGCACATTGGCTCAAATTCATACTTTTGTAAATCCCTCCAGAAATGCATGATTCCGATCGCGGAATTTGCCGCGGAATTTTTGAGCGGAGGACAGGGAATAGAATATGAGGTGCCATAAATTTGAACAAATCTTCAGGGCTGGAATTAAGCTGGGCCGCCGTGTATTTTCAGGAGCGAGAGTTAACGTTACGGGTTGCTAGCCAGCGTGGCGAGTGCAGTAGTCGGCTTCATAAACAAAGTCTGGGAAGTTCTGGAAGTGTGGTTTCCCTATGTAAACTGGCACAGCATGTTTGTGAAATAACTAGTAGTTTTAGATCTATTTATAAACATTACCGCGCGGTTCCAATCAATCATTCCTGCTTCAAACACCTATACATGACCAATAGTTAAAGCTGGAACCAAATCAAAACATTGCAACCGGCTAATCGCGCTTTACGTAACTGTACTTAATGTAATTTTTTTTTTGAGAAGAGATAAAATGCTTACTAAAAAAGAATGGGGGGCTGGGTTCTTTTCTGACATCTTAGTTTTGTCATTCTAATTGGCAAAGACACAGTGGTTGCATCTGCTATTGTGTAACAATTTAATTCGGCCATCTTCGTCTCATTTTATGCCTTTTTTATTATTCATTTAATTACACTGAACACAATTTTTCTGATCGTAATCACTGCTGCAGTATTCCACAGAAAACTTACATTTAAATCGCAGGTTTCAGCGGAAACCACGGTTCTGTAACCTACAACTTTGTAATTGAGAAGAAGAAAATTCTCAGGAAGAAAATATCAGGGAACTAACAAAGTGAAATTTCTTTTATTTTTTTTGTAATAAAATTAACATTAAGAGTAACGTTAAGATGTATTTTTGCCTATTTTTTTACTATCTTAATCAACATTCTTGGCTGTCTGTGTTAAGCTGTGTTGTTTAAGGTAGATAACTGTAATCTCGTTGGACCATAAATTGTTTACCTGAAGTTTGATTTGTCAAAATGAGTAAATGGTGCCTCCCTGTGGATGTTTTGATGCTTTCTCGTTCTTAAGCGTTGCCAGTTAAGTTACCTTCCTAGTTATACTGGACCATCAAACCTGTATTCGCTTAACATTGCAATATCGCAAATATCTATTGTGGGTGTGATTTCTTTTGTGTGTTTGTGTGTGTGTGTGTGTGTGTGTAATGGAGAAAGTGATAACATAAAATTAGTATGATAAACATGATTCCACTTTAAGTAGTAATATCTTGCTGCCCTCTCTCCTCTCCACCCCAGTTGGGAGTGAAGGCCTTGACCCTGGACGACCTAGCCCAGGCCAAAAAGGAGATCTCTGCCCACAATCAGCAGCTACAGGAGCAGACGGATCAGCTGCAGAGAGAGATGGCGGAGTTACGTGATCACAGCCTATTTCTGGTGAGATTTCCTCTCCATCTGCATTCCACTACAGTGTCCGTGTGGTGTAGTGTGAACATGCTCTCCACTAAATTCCTCTCTATGATTTAGTTATATTCCAACTGCAGATATTGGAGGCATTAACTTTTAACCGATGATGATTATGATGGGGTTACTACTTGTAGTAGTAATAATAATAATAATAATAATAATAAAAAATATTGCCTTTAAAGTGATTGTTTCAAGATGCAACAAGGCTGAGAACAGCAGAAGTTAACAAGACATGCCAAACAAATTTAAAACAAGAAAATTATAGCAAAGCTAAAATCAAGGCAGATGGAGAATTTTCAATATCAGGTTGGGTTTAGAAAGTGGCCAATGTTGCATAGTCCCCGATTTTTCTTTTGGGATAGTGTTCCAAGGTTTAGCAGGAGGCCCTGTTGTGTAACACAGGGACACATGGTAGCCTCTGCAAGATGCTGAGGAGCCATGCTGTGTAGGGTCTGGATGGTTAAAATGATTCAGGGACTTAACCCCTGCGCTGAGCTTTTGCTCGTTCCCTGGTCTATATTCAGTTGGTGAATTTTGCTGGCCTGTCTCCCCCCGTTGAAACGGATTGATGTAAATGTGCGTGTGCATGTGTGTTTTTCTCTGAGCAGCTGCAGTGTCGGTCTGAGGAGCTGAAGCTGGACTGGGGTTCCCTCTGCCTTGAGAGCCTGCAGAAGGAGAAGCTGGCTCTGCGCAACCAGATCTCTGAGAAGCAGCGACTCTGTCTGGAGCTGGAGGTGTGCGGAGCTGGAACCTTCTCTTTCCTAAGAGTGTCTCCTGTAAACCCTCTTTTTTTAGTTTTGTTTTTTACACACTAGCTTTCTCTGGCTTTGTTTTCAGATCAGCATCGTTGAGCTGGAAAAGAACCAGCGACGGCAAGAGTTATTGCAGCTCAAGTCCTACAGCCAGTGTGAGGAGGTCTCCTACCACAAGGACCTAGACGTGCAGCTCAGCTTGAATTTCGACACCCCTAAAACGGGCCTAGCCAGTGCTGGGATTACCGGTCTGAACCCTTGGCCATCCAAAGGCACATCCTCAACCAATTTTGTGAGGGGGCTCAACAAGGCAGAGCCGGGGTCCCACTACCTGTCACATCCTCCCGACCATGGAGTTCTTCACTCGACTACCAATGCCTGCTCTCATCCCCAGGGTCTTTCCCTGCCCGACTACACCCGTTTCTCACCTGCAAAGATCGCCCTGCGCAGACATCTCCACCAAGGCACCAGCCCCACGTTCCTATGGGGGTCTGGGGCCACCTTTCCCAGGTTAGGCTCGTGTGTCATGCTCGTGTGAACCTGGCCTGTGTTATTTCAAACGACAGGATTTGTATAACGCTGGTATACACCGTGTCAGTGTGCGCTGTCATTTTCCAGGTGGGATGATGGAAAGGATGACTGTGTCTCAGTCCCTCCCGTAGGAGTGAAACAAAGCTGTCACTCACCCAGCCGTTTGGGAGCGCAGCAGAGTGCTATGCCCAAGACTGCGGAGAGGGTAAATGGGGCTCAATGCTTTTCTTCACTGCCACTCACCTCACAGTCGCATCATAATTTAATAATATCCGTGTCTAGATCATGAATATGTTGGATCTTTTTTTCTTTTTTCTTTCATGCACCCATGTTTGCTTTGACCTGCTCAGGCATATAAGGAGTTGAGCTCAGGGGACAGTATCACGAGCCTGTCAGTTCGCATCCCTCTCAGCACCGTGCATCCTGGCAAGCTGCCCGTCAGCATCCCCCTGGCCAGCGTTGTGCTTCCCAGTCGAGCTGAGAGACCGGTGGGTAGCTCGTGTGAAGGTGAAGCTGGTGTGTCCTTCTGTCCTTCCGCTCGCTGACCTTCAGCTGGTTTGTCTACAGAGGAGCACTCCAAGCCCACTGTCGCCTGAGAAACACAATGGTCAGACCAATGGCAAGCAGCCCCACACACCCACCACAGGTAAAAAATGCTAAAGGTGTCTACACAGTCTTTCTTGGAGATTTAACATAATGCACTTAACCTTTTTAGGAAATCTGACTTCTTTCAGATGGCTAAAATCGTCAGTAACTGTAAGAGCTCTCATCCCTCCTGCCTCTTTCTCAGGGTTTTCCTCGGACTCACTCTCCGGTTCCTTCTCCCTGGAGCAGAATAATCCCTCCTCCCCTGCCCTGTATGCTACTCCCCAGATGGGGCACAATCCTCTTCCTGGGAAAGGAGGGCTACTTCAGTACACATGCAGTCCTCCCAGAGCTCTCCCAGAGTCAGGACCCGACGGGCAGAGGGAGCCCCTCGAGGCGGAAGCCAAGGATGGCATCTTCTCGTCTTCCTCCTCATCTTCCTCGGGTGGCACGGGTTCCTGGCAGCAGGGTCAGCCTCACCATGGTAACCACCAGCACTCTGCGTCCCACAGCAGGAGGAAGCGCAGCTCCAAAGCGCCCACTCTTGCAGGCCAGTCCCCCAAGAGGAGGCCTTGCCTGACACTATGCAGTTCCCTCTCAGGCTCTCCCCTAAACATCAGCTCCATGGTGAGCCACAATCCTCAGTTGCCTCCGGACATGACTTTTAAAAGACGAAGGGATGCATGCCTCTGAGTTAACGTTGCTTCTTGGTCTGGCAGGTGAACAACATCAACCAGCCTCTGGAGATCGCAGCCATCTCCTCCCCGGAGCAGTGGGCTCGCAGCCCCTGTGGTTCAGACCTGAATCAGCCTCCTGTGCTGAAGAGGGAGCGGCCACTGGAGCCCAGCGACCCGGGGGGCTACTCCCCCTCAACCCTCTCCGATAACGAGGACACCAGCTGCCGGTAAACGAATGCAAAACATTCAAATGCAACCAGTGTGCGAGCATTCTGATTTGTGCGCTGAATGAATAAGGGATTCAGGTGAATAAACGTATGTATAAAGAAACCTGGCTAAGGCTGTCTGCACACGTTGAATCGGAGCGCTCTATTTTGTACAGCAAAGATGTTTTGTTTTTCAGAATAGAGAGGAAGATTGCCAACATCTCCTTGGAGAACAAAGATAGTCTGATGACAGCAGTTGAAAATGAGAAAGGTGAGTAGAGTTCACGGTGTCTTATATGATCTTTCAAATATTTCCTCTTTTGGCAACATTGATTACATGAATATCCTGTGATGGATCAACTTCTATTATAATGATTTTTCAATTTCCAAATATTGTATTTACATATTTTTCACATAGAAAATGTAACATTTTTCTTAGTTATGGATGAACCAATGCTAGTTATGAATACGAACCAATACTAAATGGGCGATTTCTGTTTAACGGCCCAGTTAATGATTAACTTGCAAATGAGAACCAAGGCAAACAGAAACAGGTACTTCCCTAAATGTTATAACGGACAAAGAACAGGAAGAATGATAAGTCTTGCTTGTTTTTCCCTGCCCCAGTTCCTCCCCTTGAACTTAACTCAAAGGAATAACCTGTCAATTGCACCAGTTATTGCATATATCAAATCGTTTTCAACATGACTGACTGCTTGTGATTTGAAGCCAGCTATACAGTACAAGGTACAAACTAATTTAGATGTCATATTTCGCTTTAGTTCAAACCAACTGGTTTTTTTCTCCAGTACAAATGATTGATTTATTTGAAAAATGTTGTGATCCGTAATTATTATTCTTTTTTTATTTTCGTCCCCAATTTGGAAATTGCCAATTGTGCTAATGCACAACCCTGGTTGCCTCCGCGGCTACACAGCCTGCGTGAGAGGTTCAGCGCTGATTTCCCTGCTGTTTTTAAACTCGGCCGGCGACCCATTCAGCGCCGATCGCCCTGCTGATGTGGCCTACACTAGCCCAGTGCGCCGCCTCCGTACTCTCCTGGTTATAGTCGGCGAATGACCTGAACTGGTTTCAGACCCCACCTTTACCAAATAAAGTCACTATTGATATTAACTGATTTCTCTCTGTCTCTCTTTGTGCGGGCCTAGGGGGTTGGAAGTCAGGCTTGGGAAGTGAAGTTCCCTCTTTATCCACTTCGTCGTCTTCGTCGTCCTCCAGCAAGTGGAAGTCTACCTTTTCCCCCATCTCCGAGCCTAAGCCACCCCCGCCTGACGTGAGACACGGCAGGTCAGCCTTCGGGGGTGGGGGGGACGCGTATTGTGATCCCACGCGGCAGCAGCAGAGGAGAGGGGATGGAGTGGGGGGGCAGGACTCCCCATCAGCCTCCACAAGGTCTGCAGGATCTCTCCACTCGAATAACGCCTTTCTCAGCCAAGAGGCAGATGGCCCCATGAGGGCCGCGGCGGAGGTGTCCACGAAGCAGAAGCCCGGAGAGTGGCAGGCGAAGGCCGGCTGCGGACTGGGCCGCCACAACCCCTTCATCTCTGTCGCCACAACAGCTAGCATCCTGAGTGGGAAGGTCAGCGGCCCGGTGGTATCCTCCACCTCAGGGGCCTCGGTTGGGTCCTACCTGGGGATGGGTGGGGCCTCCGTCCTGCAGTCGCTCTTCGGAGCCCAGACGACGATCGCCCCTACCCCCGGGACCCCGCGACTTGTCAGCAGACACCCCTCGCTGGGGATGATCTCTGGCACTGGTCTGGCAGGAGGTGAGCTGGGCTGATTAGGCCTTTGCCTTAGCATTTTCAGGGTTTGGTTTTTGGCTTTCCTTCAGGCTGCTTAACCCTGAGGTATATTACTTTGTTGTTCCCTGTTTTTGTTCAGCTCAAATCGAAATATGGTTTGCAAATATTTTGATATTGCATTTTATATTCAGATTTTTGCACCCTGCGTACACTGTGCATAGCTTAAGTCCTGTTTCTTTCTTTCTCTGGCAGGTAATTAAAGAAATCTACCTCAATGCAATGTTAACTATGCAAATGGACAGGTGTGAACCAAGGTGCTCTCCTACACTGACTGGTGCTCTCACTTCTGCGGGGTTCTCCTGACTAAAAACACAAACCCCTGTGCGACCTCTTCACTCTCACTCGCTCAGACGAAAGCAGAACGATACTATGAGCCTAACTCCGACACGCCAGTCCTCTGGGTGTCGGTGGGGGAAGGTGACCCTGAGTTTAATTATCTGCCAAGATGGTCATGGAATTCCAAACTGGATGGTGGAAGTGTTTGTGTAATGTATCAGTATTAAGTGGTGGTGTTTGTCCAGTTTGAGGACTATCAGGACCCTGATGTTTTTAGCAGAAACGATACAATCGAATGGTAGAAGTTGCTAATAGTTTTTTTAAATGATGCGTCTCTGCTGCCTCGTCTTCTCAGAAACTAAAAATGCCCAGAGCGCTTGATGGATCGTTTTTTCGCGTTGTGTTTCTTGGACCTTGTTGGGTGGGGCCTCTGTAAGTCTGCCTGCCCAGACGAGAGCCACACCTTTTCAACGAAGGCTAAGTCACGCTTGGTAAGCAATCAGCCACTCACTTAAACAGATTGTCAGTTTTAACAGATTTGTGGTTCAGGTTCCTCAGGTGAATGTGCTGTTGTTTTTTAAAGTGCATCTTGGCTCGTTTAACCTCTAAAACGGGGGGTCTTTTCTAGGGAGATTGGCATGGTCCTCTCCTCTGTTAAGTACATCCCTCTCGCACCACAGGGAACTGACATGGGTTTCTACAGATGGACACGCATGCCCTCTGAATGGAGGTTAACATGATGAGTGTGTTTCTCTTTGTGGGGCATAGTAAGCAAAGTACACTCCCTGGAAAGTTGTCATTGTTTGAACACATGGATATGTAATCTTCACATCAACACTATTGACAGATAAATGTGACCTAATTTAACAAATGACGCTGAACGATTATTAAGCAGGTTTTAGTAATCAGTAAGCTGTACTCTAATTCAGGCCTGAGAAGAGTGAGAAGGCTCTGGTCATTTAATCTCTTTTCTCTTAATTAGCTGTTCTAGCAGGCCGCAGACAGGTGAATTGTAAATGAGCTGACGGCTGGCTTAGAAGATCTTCCTGAAAGGGAAAGGGTCACAGGAAGTTTGTAGGTGCTTGTGTAACATATGCATATATAGTGCGGTCGGGTCGAGGAATCCTTAGATTGAATCCAAACTTTTTTTTTTAAGGCAATAGTGTCTTTTATAATTTCCACTTGGATCCAGTCAAAGCAGCATGTAGTTGTGCATATATATATACACACACTTTCACAAAGAAAAATGACTACTTGGGAGTTTTGTGATAAGTATTTAACTTGAACAGGTTTCATTATTCTGTATAATGTGTGTAACACTTGAGTGTAAATGTTTTGTTGTATTTGTCCTTTCCGTTTTCCCCAATGACACGTCTCTGTGTTTGTGCTCCCGAGGCGGTGGAAATGGACTGTGCAGTAGGGCTGTCCATGTGTGTCGTCACGGACCTGAAAACCACGCCGGTGCTACCATCTGTACTGTATATCTCCAGACTGTGCCTAACGTAAACTGAGAGTATCAACCGTTTGTCCATTCATGGTGCTTCTTGTCCAGTGAAACGTTCCATCAAGTTGTGGCATTGGTTTTTCTTTGTGTTATTTAAAAAGGTTTTTTTTTTTTTTTTGGAAGACCTGGTGTACACACACGGATATGGCTGGATTCAATACTCACTCGCAAAAAAACAACACTCGTTTTTAAACTAGTCTTCAGTTAGGTGTACAATATTCAAGTAAGGCTCCACGAAAACCCCTTTGGATTTTGAGAACCTAGATGAGGATTCAGCTAAACTTGTAAAGACTTTTACGAATAATGGATGTTATTGTTACATGCCTAAATTATTTACAAGGATCTTTCCTTATTTATGTGACATCCTTCACCCTAGCTTTTCATTTATAGTGCCGTTTAGGGGAATGCAATAGGTTGAATACAGAAATGTGCACGGACCGTTTAACCAAATGCATCATTTTGCCGAAAAGCTTTTTTTTTTTTCTAGCACTTAAGTCTTCATGGTTATTGCTGTTGATGTTGCAATTATGATTAGTTCATGATTATGATTAGTATGATTAGTTCTTGATGGATATAATGGTTATAGTTAATGTTTTTCTTGTATATAGCTCTAAGTACACTTTAGTATCCTGAAATAGTGCTCTCCTAAACTTGTGAACAATGAAAACGATGCATTCCTTTTTTGTTTTGGAATAGAAGGGGAACAGTTTTGATAAACTTTTAAATTGCTTTTTTATTTTACATTTGCCCGTCCCAGAAGTTTTTCGCAATGGTGGTGTATGAGGAAGGAAAATGAGGCAGAGCCTAGAGCTCTCTAGAAGCAGACAGGGAGACAAGGATAGAAGGGCAGTGATTGTCTTTAACACAACGGAGCAGAATTGGCTGCCTTTTCCCTTTTATCGGTAATCACAAGGGTTAATAATTGGTCCAATTCCAGCCTTTTACTATGTTGCAACAATCAATATTAGCACTAGACTTCTCAGATGTCCCCATGCAGGACATCACTTCCTTCTCTGGAAGAGGTGTCACTCAGGAAGCCCATATGTAAATTATATTTAGCCTATCTGCAACCGTCACTGGTTTGACTGTTCACGAGATAGATTTGTCTCCTGCCGGTGGGTAAAACCCACAGTGCCCAAAGCACAACCTTAAATGTGCGATCGACATCCTGTGCTACATTCCTTTTTGGTGAGAACCTGTACTGTAGATCTAACTGTCACTCGTTGTGGTGCAATAACAGGCAATCTTACTTTTTGACCCTGGTCTTTCTATGAGAAATTTGGTATTGGTGCTCCCCTCTTTAATAAAATGCTTTCCAAATCCAGCTTTGATTTGATTTTCTACTTTTTTATATGTCCTTTGGGGCTTTACTGGGCATTTCATTCATATTTTATATAAACTTGTCTGGCTGTTTTCAGTTTTTTTTCCCTTATAATAACAAATTTAGCTTTTTTCCTGTTTCTTCAACTCTTGTCTTCAGTAAACTATGAACAAGGAAGTGATTCCTCTTTTGGTAAGTTTATTGAATTATAAATTAAGGCTTTGATAAACCGCAACCTCTTCTGGATGCCTGGATCACCGTTTCAGAAATTTGTTTTTGATGTAATTTTGATCCATTCATCGCTTATGATTGGTTAGATTGACCTAACCTAATCAGTCAGCGAGGGGAATTTAATGTGATGAAAGTCCGGTGAAACAGTAGCAACGTCCATGCATTTTGGAAGTTTCCTGATGCTCGGTAGATGAGCATCAATAGCAGGTCTAACTGTGCGGTTACTCATTTCTTTTAGTTTAAAATCCTGAGTATGTAAGAGGGTACCAGAGATTTTTTGCAACTTCAAAAAACTGAATTGCTGGTTTTTGTTTTACAATCTTATAAGAGAGGCCTGAGAAATCCTATTTTGCCCTAAATGTGTAATTGTATTTTGTGACAGTATTTCAGAATTAGGAGTATGTGCGATGATGAAGGATCATTGTAATAAGATTTATTTCCAAACCCTATTACATTTTTAAAAGTGTCTTGAAATTATGCTTTGAAACAATAAGGCACTGGCCAAAAAGTTATTTCTTGAAATGAATTTGGCTCCGGCTGAAAAAAAAGTGCAACAAAATATAAAAACGTTTCTGTCAATGAAGAGAATGGACATGAATGATTCTAGTACAATGTAAAAACACCATGGTCTCACACTCCAGCAATGCAACGCCCATGGGCGGTGTTGCTCCGGTAATAAAGCAAAGTTAAGACCAAACAAAACTCGTAAATAAAACACAGCATTGTAACTTAGTGCATACTGATGCATCAAACAGGTGAGTAGATGTGAACCATCACAAACCAGTACAGTAGCTGATTGATCAGTATCACAGTCAAATTAATCACTTAAAAGAAAAATGTAGTTTACAGGTAGCAGTACCAAAAAATTAGCTGCTTTGTGACTAGTTTAGTTAAACCATGTGATTAAGGGGGATTAAATGAGGACAAATGCCACCAAGTTTTCGGGGTGGGTTGTTCCCAGGTGCTAAGTCTCCTTGGAGATGGCCTGTGGGCCACTGGTGACCTGGAAGCGTGCCTCATCTGATATCCCATACTGTTCCAGAGGGTCCTAGCAAAGAGAAGCAGACAGGGTGTTAAACTCAAGACTCGCGCACAGGAATTTAAAAAAGCTGAAATGGGAGAGAAGGTAATTTAAACCTTGCCTGCGCTTACCTTGCCTGTCATTCGGTGGATTTCCGTGCGGTAGAAGATGAGGTTCTTCCGCATAAACTCATAGCTGCAGTGGACAAGAATCATGCAGGGATGTCAAGCTTTGAGAAAACCACCCTGAGTGTGGGGTGTCATTGCATGCAAAGGTAAACCACCAACCTAGCTTTCACAATGGAGTCTATCCACTCCACGCACTGGTCCTGAGATTCACATTCAAAGATGTATTTCCTCTCGGCTTCATCTAGAAAAGCTAGTAACAAAAACGGTGTGTGATGATCTTGCATCTCATAAATCCAATGAAATACCGTAATGAGAAAGGTAGTTAATCTGAATTGCTTTTAGTATACATCCAGCAGTAACTACGTGAAACAAACAAATTTGTGTGTTCTGGGTAAGAGCAAAACAAAAATTAAGAGCAAAATGAACTTGTCTTAAAAAACAAAGGTATGAACTAATGTGTATAAAACATACATAAGAAATAAATATCCATTATGTATTCAAAATGTAAAGGTTTTGTATGTAAAGGAGGCGGGTGGGCCAGTGCAGGACTCACCAATGGAGAAGACCTGGTTATCCTCTCTCTCTACCCTACACTGCTCAAGCAGCAAGGCTCCCATTGGCTGTGAAGCATCAATTCTTACTTTTATTCTTCGAGTCTTCATATTACAGTTAATTATTTTACTGATATATACGCCCAAGCCCCCTCTTAGTTACCTCTTCTTCATCAGTGCGGAAATAGAACAGGAAATTTACCACCAGCTTCACCAGCCGCTTCTTTACAACTGAGACGATAAATTGAGGAAATAAATACGATAAACAACCACAGCTTTTCATGCATAGACGTCGGTGAGATGTATATGTTTTTAGTGCTACTTGACAACACAAAACTTGTTCCTTATTGTCCAATTCATGTTATGAAATTTATATTAACAGGTTATCAACGCACGCAAACTAACAATTCACAATAATTATAGCTGCTAACTTGTACTTATAATATATATATATATATCATTAATAAGTAATTGTATTAATAATCAAAATTTCGTAAATCATACGGTAACCAGAAATAACGCCATATAGCGAGGGTGGAAAAGTTAATTAATCGCTAGGTATACCGTCGCCTTTCTTCGGTCCTCTCATCCACAGTTCCGCCGCTCTTTCCGATGGCTGACGACTCAAGGAAACCAGCTCTCTCTCGTTAAACCGCATCCCGACACCATACACTAAAATCAGGTTGAAATGGTAGTCCAGGCCTTCATTCCAATGCGTGAAATTTACATTGCGTAAATCACCCTATCCTTCTGGCTAATACTACGAGAAAGTCTCAGCGCCTATCCAGATGTTATGCAGATAAGCGGAACTGCGCAATGTCCCCGAAAAGCAACCTTATTAATAATGCACAACAGAAACTACGAATAAACACTTATTTGAATTGTGTGCGTCTTACCTCGTCTACTGCAACGTGCCCTATTAAATACTCGTGGTACATAAAATTTAGAATTGAAAAATTAATTTGGTTCTATGATTGCTGATCATTTTTTTTATGACGCGAGTTTCTCTTTACCCATTTCTGTACTTATATGAAACCTCACTCGAGGTTGGACGAGCATTAAACAGGACAAGCCGGGTCGCAATTTTCCACTACCCTTAAACTAGACACTCCCTCAGATGTGACGTCTTCGGTTTCAAGGAAATGTTTGCCTTACGTTATTTGAATAGCTAAGCAACGCGGAAATAACACTAAAGTGAACAAGACGCAAAGCGATGTTGGATGTGTATATAGATCATAGACATTAGACGTGATAAAACGCCAGGTACACCCATCAAGTACACATACAAATAACTATCACAACAAACTATTTGGATTGTGATGGTAATGTAAATACATTGAAAAATTCACATGGTGTTTGCACTGACAAAAAAATCCCACAACAAATATGTTGTCAATAAAGTTTGGATTTTAGCGGAAGTAGATCTTTTCCCCGCACATGCGCGATTGGGGGTTGCAGTACGAGCGTGAACTCGACGTTGAGTTATCGGTGAGTGTATTAACTTCTAAATCGTTTTTTAATTATTTGTTACATTTTTTTAAAAACTGGCTCATAAAGTATATAATGTATCTTGATGAGTGGTTTACTTCAGAGCCTAATATCTTGATTTAGTTTTAACTTATTCATCTAAATGCATCTATATACCTGTTAGCAAGCTAATCAGCTAACGTCCGTCAAGCTGTTTGCTTGCAATTTTCTTTTGCTGAAATGGCGTTAGTTAATTTAGTGTTATTGCCACAATAGATAGCTTAACTCGATCTAACCAGCAAGGTGACTATTTCAGAGACTTCATTTGCATGAAGTTGCAGTAATCTGACAAAGATAACTACTTAGTATTTAAACCATGGTGAATTATGTTTTAATATCCTCCTCAAGTAGTCCACCTAGCTAAGTATTAATGGTTTTAGTCTACCGTATGTATGTATAAATCGCTTTTCGGTCTTGGTCTATCTGCCTCTTCCCGGTGGTTTTACTTCTATTTACGTTTTAGGTCCCAATGTGAAGTATTGTTTGATTTGATTGCGTGGACGCAACAATTAAAATGAAAAAGAAAGACCGTATATGTGTGTGTACTTTTTTTTCCTTGAAATATAGCTGGTTTAGAACCTTCGTTTTTCTTCCTGTTGAGTTCTTTTGATTTGGCAATTAGGTATTGATCTGGATCTGACTCCCTTGTTTATCTGCTACTTTAACTTTAAAAAAATAAATTTAGAAATAATAAACGTCTCTGTAAAATTCAAGTTGTTCATATATTTCCTGTGAAAAATTAAGGTTGGGATAGTTGAACGATATACTAATCCAAGACAGCACTTAAATCCACCCATTCCCGTAACTTAATTTTCATTCATTTCAGCTGGGCTAAAACGCCTCTATTGAGCTTGTTACCAAGATGAAACAGATTTATTGGCCTCCATGGCGGGGTTTGTGTAAATGGTCTTTAATTTGTCACTGTTGTTCTCCTATGGTGTTTATAGGTGACTTCTAAGTTTCAGTCTGTGCAGAGACCGTGTATCTTTGCAAGTGAAGTGTCCATCTCTCCACGATGGATTTCCAACATCGAGCAGGCGGTAAGACGGGGAGCGGAGGCGTCGCCTCCTCCTCGGAAAGCAACCGCGATCGGCGAGAGCGTTTGCGGCAACTGGCTTTGGAGACAATCGACATCAACAAGGACCCCTATTTCATGAAGAATCATTTAGGTTCCTATGAATGCAAACTGTGCCTCACTCTACACAACAATGAGGTAAGACCATCTTCGTGCAAATTCATATTTTTACTGCCATAAATTGATACCCTTTTCAAAAATGTCATATCCTGGTGTTTCATTAATGCTGTATCTTTTAACACATCTTTGCTTTAGGGCAGCTATTTAGCTCACACACAGGGGAAAAAGCATCAGACCAATTTGTAAGTAAAGTTTTGTTTTTTCTCAGTTTGTATAGTTTTAGCTGCCAACATTGCCTTGGATTATTTTCCTGCTCAACGCTAGTGCTCTACATGGATCCTGAGCGTAGGTCTTAAACTCCATAAGTCTGTAAAAATAAGGAGTGCACTTCAAGCCGAGACCCAGACCAGATGCTTTTTTTGTTTGTTTTTTTTAAACAATTTGGAATCACTTTTTCGTCTTTCGCCCCAGTTTGGTGCTAGGTAGTTGTGCCAATGCTTCTCAGCTGAAGCAGAATTTGGCTCTCGTTCCTCTCAAGATGTTTATTCGGAACATTCTTGGTTAGGATTTCGGTGATTTTTATTAAGACACGAAGTTGCTTTGGTATGGTAGGAATTTGCACGTTGTTCTGCAGCCCCGTTGTGTTTTTGTCAGAGTAATGCCTCGTTGTGGTTTCAGTGCTGTTGATTCTTTTCCTGTCTGATTGTTCCCGTGTGTTAATTTCAGAGCACGCAGAGCGGCCAAAGAAGCCAAGGAGGCTCCAGCTCAGCCAGCCCCAGAAAAGGTGAAGGTAGAAGTGAAGAAATTTGTCAAAATTGGGCGGCCAGGATACAAGGGTAGGTGATACTTGGTGATGATACTTTTTAAGGGGCCAATGTAGTATTCCTTATGAGACCACCGCACTCCATAATCCAAGATTTTTTGTATTTTTGTTGGTTACTAATGCATTCCAATTCCACAACGTTAGAAGCGCATAATCGTGTATAATGTAATTGTGTGCTGTAACTTCAAGATTTCCCTTCAGTGTAAGGCCTAGCCCGAACAATGAAAAATAACCCCAGACCATTATTCCAGTTTTTTTGCTGATGTTGCTTCCAGAGGCAGCTTGGAACTCTGTAGTGAATGTGGCCACATAGGACAGACTATTTTGACACACTCAGCCCTCGGCAGTCCCATTCTGTGAGCTTCTGTGGTCTACCACTTCATGACTGTGCTGCTGTTGCTCATAGACGTTTCCACTTCACGATAACAGCACTTACAGCTGACTAGGGCAGTAATTTGAAAAACTGACTTGTTGGAAAGATGCCATGTTGAAAGTCATTGATCTCTTCAGCATGGGCCATTCTACTGCCAGTGTTTGTCTATGGAGATTGCGTGGCTGTATGCTTGATTTTATATACCGTGGGGTGTCCATGTCCTGGCCATTTTTGTTGTGTATTTTTGGTGAATGGACATCCGAAGCAGTAGATATGCAGAGACGATAGCATTTAAGCTATATTTCTGAATTGCTGTTATTACAAATTATGTTAATACTAACTAGCTAAGAGCATAACGTCAGCTATAGCAGCCTGGACATAGATGATAACTACAAACTGCTTGATTTTAGTATAAATATACAAATTGGGATGTCTCAATCTAATACGTGACAGTTTTCATGGAGGTTTGAAACCAGCTTACACGTCTTGGCTCTTAATTCATTTTTTAATTAAGGTGCAATACAATTGGTGTCATGAAGGTGATACCTACTCTTAACCTTTGTATTGTTTTATCTTTATTAACACAGAGCCACTTGAACAAACTGAACTATAGGCATCAACTAACATAGCTGTTTTGGAAAAATTATGATTGGTCAGTTTGTATACATGTTCAGTGCAATATTGTTAGGATTTCTTCAATGAAGTAGGTGACTGCTCTTAAGAATACAACCGTAAGTTCTTACTCTAAAGGAAATTAGCATTTATGCAGATCATGCTCTGGCTCAATGCTAATTGACACAATACAGAGAAAAAAGTGTAAATTTTATTTGTATTTGTTGGCAGGAAAAAATGTCTTGAATACAAATTCCCATTTGAATGCTGCAAAATCCAGTTTTTGAGTGCCATAGCATTCATGTTTCTGGTCAAGTTTGACATGACGTATTTGTTTGAAAAACTTTCTGGTTGCATACTGATTGATTACATTTAAAAACATTTCTCTTTTCTTAGTGACCAAACAGAGAGATCCTGATAGTGGTCAACAGAGTCTATTATTCCAGGTATTGTTCATGAGTCTCATCTTCTTTGTTTTAGTCTGTATTTTATTCAGTACTAATCTTCAGTTCCTGCAATGTTGATTTCTCTCCTGTTTGCCATCGCCAAACTGCCTTGGTTAATCCTTATCTCTCCCCATATCAGATAGATTATCCTGAGATAGCCGAGGGCATTGGCCCGCGGCATCGCTTCATGTCTGCCTATGAGCAGCGCATCGAACCTCCTGACAGACGCTGGCAGTACCTCCTCCTGGCTGCCGAGCCCTACGAAACCATCGCCTTCAAAGTGGGTCTTCCTTGGGCGCGCTCTGTGTGGAGCGGGTGGGGCGTTGCGCGTGTTTGTGTGTGTCAGAATGTTTGCGTTTCCCGCCATCAGTCACCCAAGCACTTATTTCTAAAGCTAAATTTGATGAAGGACTTTTGAACAGGCAAGTCTGCCATCCCTAGATCCAATGACAGACGTTGCAGTGTCCGCATTATAGATGTTATGTCTCTGGGGATGTAGGGAAATTAATTTAATCTATATTGCTGGGTAATCAGATTTTTTAAAATTAAAACCTGTGTGGTAAGTATATTAAGTTTGATGGTGGCTTCTCCATGACCTTGATGGCTGACTTGTTACAGCAGGAGATGTAATTGTTCCCTTCTTGATATTATGCAGCTTATGTAACTTGATCTCATTAAGAACATCTGCTTAATTAGTTTGTAAAAACTTAAAGTTTTAAATAGAAAGTGCTTCCAGTTTATTGGGTTTTGTGAAAGTTCCACTGGGAGACATTTGATTTTGAAGTGTTTCTGGTAACGCCCACGCCTTGAGTCAGGTTGGCTTTAAAGCAGTTTCTGATCCTGGCCATTTCTTTATCTCTGACTGTTTTGCACACCTTGTCCACAGGTCCCAAGCAGAGAGATTGACAAAGCAGAAAGTCGTTTCTGGACGCATTGGAACAGGGAGACAAAACAGGTAAGGACAGTTCAGACTGGACCAGACCACTGTAATTTGCCTTTTAGAAAGTTAGAGTTGGACTATCATTGTATGACCAGGCAGTGACGGCAGAATCCTTTTCTCCAGTTCTTCTTGCAGTTCCACTTCAAGATGGAAAAGGCCTTGCCCCCGGCCAGTGGCCCTGTGCCCACCATGGGTGTGAAAAGGCCCCCTCCTCTGATGAGCGGTCTCGGTCCGCGACCTCCCCCGGGCGAGCCTATGCCCCCTCCGCCTCCCGGGGGGATGCACATGCCCCCTTTACCCCCTGGCGCCCCTGGTCCTCCCCAAATGCCGCCTCAAATGCCCCATGCTCCTGGCATGCCTCCCCCTGGCCCCATGCCTCCTCTGATGAGGCCGCCCTTACCCACAGATGGCCCAGGAGGAATGCCTCCACCCCCGCCAACCAACTGATCGCATGCGCGATCTGGAAGATGGAACTTACCTTTTCTTTTTCATCAGTGTGTCCAAGCATAAGGACACTCCTTTTTATTATTTACGTGCATTTTTTTAGAAAGATGTAATAAAAGCCGGACTCCAAGGTGAATTATTACACACTTAGAGCAGTGTTTGTGTGTGTGAGAGGAAGTTATTGTAGAATGACGGGATGCGGAATGACAGTTCTTTGTGTAGAAGTTGAGCCTGCCAGACAGGCAGATATCACACGTGTTGTATGAACATCTGCTCGCCTCAGGGTTCGTTTTATAAATAAAGGATGAGAGAGTGCCAGTTTTGTGCCTGTATTCATTTGTCTGCTGTCCTTCATTAGGGTTGCCTAGCAAACTGTAAACCTTGTGCGTTGTCTGGGGGTTACTTAGCACTTTTCAATTTGTTTATTCCACACATTCTCCTGCACATTTAGAATTCCTCCATGAATTGCTTTCACAGTACTACATAAGGAGCACTGTTCAAAAATGGAGAGTGTTGGACAATGAGAAGTGATTATAAGCCCTGTTTGGGCTGGATTGGGTTTACTGGGGGGAGGTTTATGTAATTATGTGCACGGACATAAATTGCCACATCAGTCGTTTAATCCAAAATGCGTGGAAGGAGAAAACCCACGGTTTGTTAACCCCGAGATCCTCTGATAATACTAGTTCTGTGGGAATAGACGTCTGTTATTTAAAGATGTCATTATTTTGACACCTGACCTAACAATGTAGGCTGAAGTGTATACTTACACTTCTGGGACACAGTCATTTGGGGTGAAAATAACAGGGATTATTTATTCTGAATGAATGCTATGTTGGAATTATCCACATTATGATCTGTGATAATTGACAATGTATGCTGTATAAGTTTCTGTAAATGCTTGAAAATTACATTCAGGAATGACAGAATTGTGCTAATTGGTTAATTAGGTAACATGAGCTCTATTGCAACAAAGACACTTTTATACAGTGTTCTAACCCACTGTGTGATAGATCAAGACTTGGGCTTCACTTTTGACTGCTTATCATTCTCAGTGCTGTAAAATATCTATAGCATACCCTAAAAGCAGCATTCATGACATTGTGTACCCAATAAAGGTGCTCTGTTAAAAGGAAATGATGCTGAATGCTTTAACTTCAGCTAGAAGAGTATAATTCTGTTAGTCCTGCACCACCTAATAAAGCCTCTGCTGTTTGTCAAAAGCATACACTCAAAGCAACATTCGTTATTACACTTTTTTTTGCACCAAAACATTCTAAACGTATGTAACACACGGTGTCTAAGAATCTGGGCTGGCTAATTAGTGCTATTGTCTCGTTTCCAGTTTTCAGGTTTATTAAAGAGGGAGTGATGAAATATGAATGAACAAAGGTGACACCACATTATGCATCTGCCCTATAGGAAAGGAAATTTCAAGAGTTTATTCATTTATTTCTGAGAATTAATTTATACAATGGAATATGTCTCTAAATAAACTGCATTTATTCCCTTGCAAGGGCATCCTGGAAATAACCTACTTAAGAAACGTAAAAAAAAAAAAATCTTCTATGGACTAATGTTGTAATAGCATTGTTTTAATAATAGTGTCCGAGAGTAATTTTCATTTTTTCAAATGAAACGAACGATTGAAATTGGAGGATTCCGTTGAATGCAAATCCCTAAACAAAAGCACCCTTATGGGGCAACGCGGCGTCCTCGTTTGTTATGCTTCTTTACCTCGGGTTCGGGGGCCTTTGGTCGTTTGATGGGTTCTGTCCTTTTCTTTCCTTCCTCCTTCTGCTTTTTGTGCACCTGACTTTCCTTCTTGTCCTCCTCGAAACCTTCCCTCTTTACTCGTTTCACTCTACCCTTTGTTTCCTTCACCACCTCCTTCATCTTCTCCTTCTTTCGTCCCTCTCTCTTCCCCTTCTCCGTTATTCCTCTCGTGTTTTCCTCTCTCTCCAAAGAGAACTTTTTCTCAGGTGGCCTCCTGTGTTTGATGGTCTCTAACCTTCCACGTGGGCCCCTCCCTCGAACCACCTCCTTCCTCTGCTTTACTCTTGGGCTTTCTTCGTTTTCATCTTCATCGTCATCATCGCCATCGTTGTCGTCATCATCTGCGTCATCCTCTAATACCCAATCCCACAAGTCCCACAGAGAACTCTCAAGCTGGGAACAAAAACAGGAAAGGCAATGGACGGTCTGTTTAGACCAGCAGTTCTGTAAGACCCAAGAGAGTCATTGTAAACCTGTGTTTATTTATCATACCTGTTTAGGTAAGCTCTTCTCCTTCAGACTAACGTGTCTCAGAGTCACCCCCTCTTCATGCTCCTCTTCACCATCTGTCTCTCCCAGGGCTTCTGAAAAATGAGAACTTGTTCTTTGTTTGTACTGCTGTGTCCTTGTTAATCCATTTTCAAACAGACAATATGTTTACGGCTGTGTGTATGGGTAAATTCAAGAACTGACTGTATAATTCAAATATTTTCAAGGAGTTTCGGGTAATGTTATTTAATGTTAGGGAACTTTGAGATTAATTTAATTTTAAATCTAAATCACTCTAGTCTGTATATTTACAGTGTACATGCACTATGTGATCTCAGTCATTTGCTTATTATGTGGTCACCTACCATATAATCTCTGGAAGCCAGAGCTGATCAAGACAATAGTGATGGCCACAAACAGACAGCGATTCAGCGTGACCCCTTCCCATGGGGCCTCAATTTGGCTCAAACTTTGGATTGATAATGCTCGACGTATTGACACTGTGGAGCAGAAGCAGCCCCACACGCAGGGATTTAGAAAAAAACAGATGCCACAACAAACAAACAAAGGAATGCACGTGTGCACTTGATAGCCACTATGTCTTATAAATCAAACTACAGACAGATATATCAGACACGATATGCACAAACACATTCACATGTGCACACATTAACAAATTCAAGACTTCTTTTTGGGTGACACACATGGTCAGGCACACAAGATCAAGTGTTCTGATACCTGCAGGTCTCATCTCAGGTGCATGGATTTGAGATTTGATCAAAGGGTATGTGCAGAATGTTAGACTGACGGACAGATGCAATACTCAGTTTCAATGATGTACAGGGTTGAAAGGTGACGAGCGTGCGTTTTGTGTTACAGGTAAAGAAAATGCAGGGAGAAAAATAACACACTTCCTCTTGATGGTTCTCTGTGGACGAGCTTTGGGATGTGCTGGGGCATCGGAGGATCCTGTGGGGAGAGAAGAGAAGATCAGGGCTGCACAACGTCCATTGAATCATACCCGTGTCTATCGCATTACGGAGGCAGCACTATTATTCTCAGAATTCTGAAACTCTTAAAATTACATATTTGTGATATTTTTGGCCACGGCTGTTTGAAGGAGCCAGTGTCCTATACTTATTTGGAGTAAGTAAATCAGACCTCTCATTTGTGAACCAAGTGAAGACTGGCTGATTCATTTAGCATCTGTAAAGCTTTTATATGGCAAGGTGGTTGTAATTTCCCAGCGCCTTGGGCCAATAGCCTTTCCTGATGTATACTCACTTCTTTCATCTTCTTTGAAGTGTGTGTGTCTGGAAAGGAACACAACAGAATTAGCTAGACCTTGCAGAGGTGAGACAGCGTTTTGCTGTGTGCGTCCGTATGGGGAATTTCCATGCTGCGGTGCTGAAAGGGGTCTGATCATATTTCAGCCGACTGATAATTCTGGAATGGTATGCTCCCAATGTCAGTTTGCGTGTATGCCATTCACACATACAATTAGATGTCAGTTGGTTTCTGTTTTGCTCTCAAATGTCCCGAAATGCTGTGCATACTTACACCATTGTTTGAAAAGCTTGGTTTTGACTTCTGACAACCAACAGCTTTGGTTAAAGAAACTATAGATGCACTGTAAACTCAATAGCCTTTCAGTCAAATTTAATATATTGATGCGCTAGAAAAGTAAAAGGCACTGTATTTATTGAAGCCACTGTTATTAATTACAGAGATTTTTTATAAAGATCAATGCATGACTCTGGGTTTACACTTGGATAGATCACCACCTGGTCTCTGGGTTTGTCTGATGGGTTTGAGGGTGGGCTCTCCCTGCATCTGTGACCTGAGCTCCTCCTCAAATGTCTCAAACGTGCTCTCCTCCATCCCTGCACCCAGGGGGAACCAGCTGGAGCACAGGCAAGAGGAAAAACAGGAATAAGAATGAGTGTGGATTGAGGCAGAGGAGGGCAGTGGCTGGCAACCCAATTCCTGGAGTGTCAGATATGCATCTGCTATTGGTTCCCCTCCAAAGCCTGAATCACTCAACTGGATACATTATTCTGCTGAATTAATTTCTTTGACTATACGCTCCAGGTACTCCAAGTTTTCCACAGCTAGAAAGACCTACCAACTCTTCAGGATTGTAGCAGTTCAGTACCAGTGCGCCTGCCCTTGGTCCTGGACAAGGTAAATAATTATTACCTTGTCGCATCTACCGAACAATTAATGAATAAAACGTGCCAACTTTCCTGGAATTTTTCAACAACTTATGCCAATAGTGAATCGTTGAAAATTACTTGATATACTCCCCCTGGTAACACTGGTAGCATTAGTAGTCCATCAACAAGACTTTCCATATTCGTATTTTGAAGAAATAGCTGTAATTTACCATTTTATGGTTGATAGCTGAATTGGATCAAGTGTATGTATTGTTGAAAATCTAACACACAGCAACGTTTTTAACATTTTGACATATTAACATCACTGAACTAAGTTCGCTTTCTAAAAATGGTCATTATCAGTGATTTAAATCAAAATGTCAATAATGCATGGGTCAGTAAATATTATACAAATATTAATTGTTGCGTAACCATAGTCCACCTATCCCAAAGACTTTTAAAATTCCTTTTAAAAAAAATCATTATCGTGTCTCTGCTTAGTCGAGTTGGGTCAGTAGAGACAATGGCTCTAAATAGCAAGCTTATATCATAATAGACCCTAAAATAGACATCCACTGAGAGAGAAGATAAATAATATGTAAGTTATCAATAATTAGATGTTACTTTTCACATTGGGCTTGTACCCCACATGCTATCAAATATCAAAGTCTGACCCTAATTCCATGGTAAAATGAATCTTACCTTGGTCGACCTACGCAGTCCCAGTAGGAGATTACTGAGGACCTTGATTTTGGGAACAGTGCCCTGGGTAGGAGCCCTAGAAACGCCCCTGTCCTATTTTGCCCTCCTCTCTGTATGACAGCCAAGCACAGGTGCAGGAGAATAAAAACAAAAGGCCCTCACTGTCATATTATTGAAGTTAGCTGACAGTTAGTCTTTAGCCAACACTAATGTTATTACCGGTTCTTTGTATCTGTAGTCTTTCCAAAAAGACAAAAGTGGACTTTATTTTGCTCAATCTAAGGGAAGAGAAGGAGAAAGACTAATCAACAGCTGCAGGCCTCTCATTAATCAAGGGTATTTTTGCACATGTTTGGCGGGGTGTTTGAAGGCTGCGTGGAAACATAGAGGCATAGGGGAGAAGTTTAGAAAGAAACATATGAAAGGGTAGATATAAGAAGCAGAATCTTGTTCAGAGGACAAATGTGAAAGGATTGTGTGAGCATGTTTGTGCCTTCATTTGCAGAATAGTGGAGGAATAGCGACAGAGGTCAGACTCTCAGAAAAGAACAAAGGTGAGAAGGCAGACAAGACTCTACAGAAGCACAAGCACAGATTAGGTAACAGGTGGAACACAGAGTGCTGTACAACATCTGCAGGCGTCAGCAACTTTGTCACTGAAGAATGTCATAAAGCCAGCAGTAAGAGAAAAGTGCAAAGGAGAAAGTGAAACATTAAACTAAATGAAAAGGCAATGAATATTTTTACTGGAGTACTGGACTGGCTTTTGACTGGCAATCATTTTCCCTGGAAACATAGAGAGAAGTAGAAAGACAGAATTTAGCAGTGGCTCAGAGCTTCAGGTTTTCTTAATTTCCTTTCTGTCAGTTGCGACCCAACTCTGTTTACAAGCAGTGCATTCAGAATCCATGGAAAAACAGGCCTAGTGGTAAAAAGACAAAGAGGCACAAATTGCAGTTAAAATAGACAAGCGTGGAGGTACCACAGTCAATAAAGAGTATGTGTCTACAGGGGAAAAGGCTGGATCAACAGAGGAGACAAGCTAGTGACGAGACAATGGAAGGTTAACATCAGTGTAAACACCAGTGATGGATGGGGTCAATCACGATAGTGGGAAAGGAAAAAATACAAAGTGGTCAAATATCAAAAGAGGTTAGAAGGAGAACAGCCTTCTGGGAGTGTGTAGTTGAGCTGTCCACCTGAGTTTAGATACTCTGAGAGGTTCGGAGGGAAACATGGGTAAAACCAGAAAGAGTGGTTGCAGTTGTCAAAGCGAACGCTGCAGTCATCCCTGACACTATTATCCAACAGGAACTTGATGACAGAAAATCAATTTCTTTGAGGAAGTCAAGCGGCTCCAGAAGATGAAAAAGGGCATAAATTAAAACTTTTAAGTTTAGCAGTAATTATAACAGTACACAGTTCTGAAGAGAAGACTAATTTTAACATTATAGTTTACATTTATGATTAGTATATGAGCATGCTAAGGTCAAAATAACCAAAAATCAATTAAGTTGGTGGTACAGTGTGACTAAAACCATCTCTATATAAGATAGGGAACAGAGAACATTCAAATAACAAAAAAAAAAAAAAAGGGTCTATAAAATAAAATTTTATAAAACCTTCCTTTTCAAATTGACCATAACTATTCCTTCTTTCATACGTAGTACTAAACTGTACACTGCAGCCTCTCGTGATGAAACGCAAGGTTCTGTTGTTTTTTGGCCATTTTAAGCAACAATTTCTTTACTCTCACCCCCCACCCCCAACGAAAAGCACGCCCATTTACAGTGATGGTTTGTGACTTAATCCCTCCCCTCGAATAAATTCTACGGGCCTAGCGGAATAGCGAAGTTGTTAGTCGAGAGAAGGAGACGAGAAAGGACCTGCGGGTGTGGACATAGGCCGGATGGTTAAATCCAACCTACAGACGATATTAAATAGCCACTGTTTTGTAAGAGAAAAGGAAAGCAACATACCCAAGATGCCTGTTATTGGACTAACCAGTAATATTACCCCTGAAAGTGAAAGGTAAGTGGGGAGAAGATACTGGGCAAGCAGGTGGCTCTGATTTATTTTCAGGGCTTGTTTATGCTGTTAATCGAGTTAGCTTTATAGGCCGTGAATTAAGCTAACGTTAGCCAAGGCCTAGTCTCCTCAAATATGTATATCTAGATTTTTTTGTGAAGCCATGTTACGTTACTTGCGTTACTCTACGATATGCTAACAATATTTAAAGATATTGTTTCGTTAACATTTCCGTATCTTTTGAAAACTCGGTTTAGGACATATGTCGCTAAATAGACGACTAACTGATGTTTTAATGACGTCAGCAGCTAGCGCACCAGTTTACAGCTAATGTAAGTAGTTCGCTAAGTTACATTATGCAATAAATTATGCCGTGTTCTACTCCGAACCTCTCAGAGTTATGCTTCTCGTTAAATGCAGTCGTATAGTTCACGTTATTAGGTAAATGTATCCAATATGACCGTAACAAGAACTGACGTTAATAAATGCTGAAAGAACATCCTTGACAATTTTCCAATAGGCTAGCGGTATATTTTATCAATAAAACCTTCCTTAACCGTAGCAGGTGCATGGCTTGTAAATTCCATGGCCGGGTTAGTCTGCTAGTGTATCATCATGTTGAATTATCCAAGCGAACTGTTAATTTATCCACTATTTTAGGAGAAAACTAGAAAACTCATGTATTTTTGCCCACTATCCACCCATTGCTTTTTAAATTTAAATACCCACTTTAATTACTTATTCAGCGTAAGACTCGGTCTTGTTTCGTTTTTAATTTGACAATTAATGATTATTAAAACGGCCACCTACATGCAGTTGCGCTTGTAAATACGCCATCTTCCCATCCCCCTCTACCTCGCCACGGTCAGTCGTCATTATGCAATCTGTAGATGGCTATGATCACCAGGGATCACATCTGTCCACTTAGCCGTGTTGTAACAATTGAGCTGTCATGTTCAATTGTTAAAAACGGATTAATTTTAAACAAACATACCAACTAATCTCCAGTACCACCAGTAGCAATTTATGCAATGTCGCACCGTCATGTTCGTTAGCGAACTGTAATTAGCGGTACGTGATATTTTCGATAGAAGCAAGCCATTCCTTCCTTTTCGGAGGTCTAATTTTCCCTTATTATGAAATGTGTATGATGCACTCAGATGACTAAGATTTTATTCTCAGTTATAGGGAAATATTATGCATTTCCTTTATAATGCCGCTAGGTGACACTAAGATGTTTCCTCACAGGGAGTCTTGCCAAATCATTAGACACTCGTCATCTTTGTTGTAGGTAATATATAAAATTAATCCACTTTTTATTACCATTATATATTACCAAAACGTTCTTTCAGTTCCTAAATCAGACGAGTAGTGTAATTATTTGACTGCGGTGTTGACGTAAGTTTGACGTGTACTAAGGACATTATGCAGTGAAAGACGTTTAGTGGCGTTATCCCACATATTCTGTGGTCATGTGAGCAGCACTGAAGTTTCCACCATGACTTCACACTCCTCCTCCACATTTAGCACTGCTGTGGGTTCTGCGTAAGCAAGTGGGTGTATGAGGACTCGCTCCCCAGGTGGGGGTTTGTGCTGAATCTCATCAGAACCGGATCCTAGGCAATACATCCAAATGGCTTAATATCATTTGGTTGTATTATTATATTACAAATAATGTGATTGTTTGTAAATGTGAGCTCGGTAAACCCAGTTTCCTAGCCAAACCCTAGGGTATAACCTATGTTCATATTTCAGTAGCACAACAGTTCTTCAATGTTCTTGCCAGCACTTCTTCCTAGGATCCCATGTGCAGTCTCTGGCAAGGAAGAAGTCTTACTTGGACTTGTATCATTGATCGGTTAATGCTGTTGAAGGTCTAGCTCTTTGTAAAGGATAACGTTCTTAATTGTAAACTTGCTGTTACAACAAAATCCGTCGGCTTTGTGTTAGTTGGCACTTTGCTCATCAATGTTGTCGCCACTTGGCGTTTGGCTAACGGCTGTTCCTGTTCCTTCCCCTCCGTAGCCCCCGTCGGTGTTCCCGCTGTTGCAGTAACCCGTGTCCGGGGCCTCGGTGGTGCTCCTGATGCCCCTCTCCCACCCCTGAAGATCCCAGGTGGGCGAGGGAATGACCAGAGGGATCGCAATCTTTCAGCTGAACTATTCCACTCGGTGAGCCTTTTCCCGCTATCTCTCCTCATCCCTCAGTCTAACTGCGTTTAAGTGATTCCACTCATGTGATGTGAGATAACGGCACTAATATTATGCTTATATTGTATCCCTTTCTGTAACCGAAGAAGGGGACAGCTGTGATAACATGCTCTGTCCCGTTGTAGGATGCTCGGTTGCTTGTTCGTGAAGAGCCCCCACCCTTGACGGGCCGTGTCCGTTTCCTGCACTTTGAGCCTCGCAGGGCAGAGGGAAAGCACTGCACCTGGAGGGGGGCTTTGAAGGGGGGTAACTTGTACATCGAGATACCCCCCGGAGCTCTACCCGAGGGCAGCAAGGACAGGTGAGCTGAGGCATGCGGGCACCTGCCCTATATCTAAAGCATTATTGTGAAATGTGTATTATAATATTTCTACAATACTCTTGGTTTGAATTTTCTCTTTCTGCTCATAGGAGACAATGTTTTTCCCCAGTGTACATTTTTTGTAAACTCATAAGTCCTCTTCTCTGGTTCTTAGCTTTGCTCTCTTACTGGAGTTTGCTGAGGAGCAGCTTCAGGTAGATCACGTCTTCATCTGTTTCCACAAGAACCGCGATGACAGAGGTATGCCTCCCCTTCTGTGTCCCCGTGCGGTTTCTGTAGTTTTATAACAATTTCACAACCCCCTCCTTCGGTCCAATAAGACTATGCTTGCTGTCATAAGTCTAATTTCAGTTCCTGACTTGTCTCTTATACAGCATCGCTACTGCGTACCTTCAGCTTCCTGGGCTTTGAGATTGTGAGACCGGGTCATCCCCTGGCCCCTTCCCGCTCTGACGCTTTCTTCATGGCTTACACCATCGAACGGGACTCCTCCCACCAGTAACGCCGATGGAGCCTGCTTGTTTGTTTTCACCTCCTCTGTCATATAAGCTCTGCATCGTGATGGTGTTCATGCTTTGTCTGGTACCCCTTTTAGAGAATTGTACTGTAATTGTGTATCTGCCAGGGCCCCCCCTTCATATTTAGGTGGGTGGGGGGGTACCTTGCCTTAATGCTGGATTTCTGTTAGAGATTTATTGTTAAGAGATTTCTCCCCCACCCCCAAAAATACAACCCACTTCCACAATCCATCACCTACTGATTCTTAAAAAGTTAATATTTATGAAATTCCCATGCAGAATTAACTTTTGTTTGTATTGTTTTATGTTTGATTTTTAAATCTGTACGTGCATAGTCGTTCCAGAGGATGAATCTGAATGTGTACAGATTTTTGTCTCACTTGATAGAGATCTGCATGTTGTAACAGTGTGCAAAATAAAACTGCTCACCTTAATATGGAGTCTGTGTCTTTGGCTGTCTTACATGCAGATTCAATGCTGCGTGACTTGTTTTTCATTGATTTTGCCTGTCTACTGTCACTGAAGCTGTAAGTATCTTCTAAGTCATTCTGCTCAAATGTTTATTTTCAAGGGTTAACCTTGAGCAATGAGTTTTGGTATTAAGTTGATCCAATCTAATTTAAGAAATAAAATTGGCTACAATTATTTTCCCCGTTTTCTCCCATTGGTGATTATGTATTTAATCTACTGGCCCAAACATTGGCCACCACAGGACAATTAGAAGGCATGAAACGCTGCACACTACTGCTCTGATAGTTAAACATGGACTGTAGGACAGACCTGTCCTTCCAACAGCACTGCTAGCCTTTATTCTTCAAATCTTTTTATTTTTTATTAAAATTAGCCCTGATTCTCCAAAAATGACTAGCTTTGATTAAATAAAATGGAGATGACAATCTCATTGACTCTCCTGGACAGAATTGCTACTACAAATGGTAGTTCTTGCATGCCATCACATTGCAAAGGAATTGATCAAAAGCAATAGCAGGTTTGTCACTATAAGTGGAAATTTGGGGTTGTGATCATCAGTCTGTTTTGAATCAACCATTCTGTTTTCTTTGTCAGTAGAGCAAGAAAATGGCATAGTAGAGTGCACCCAAGACTCAAACCGCGTAAACTAAACCAAGTGGATGAAAATGTTAGCCAGCTGGATCTGACCCTCAACAGCATGAAATGTGGCCTAATCATCTGTTTGCAGCAGCACTTTTTGTTCAGGAGACCTGTCAAACTCCAGTCTTAACTGGCTGCAGAGTACCCCTTAATTGTTTAAATTGAGTCATTGTTTGTATTATAAATGCGCTTACCTGTTCTGCCGTGAAAATCTGCTGGCTCTTTGGCCCACGAGTGTTGTGTGTCTTGCCCAGGCACATGTTTGCGTGTGTGCGAGTGCATGATTTGCAGTCCTGAAAGAACAGAAGTCCTTTTGTTTTGATGTCATCATTGCCTTTCACTTGGCGTCTGTGAGGGCTTCTCTTTTCCCAAATCGAAAGTTAATTTAGAAATTAGGAGGGCCCAGCGTCTTTAGTGCATCAGATGACTAGAGTGACGAGCAAGACTTGAAATTCGTTTAAATCGGCAATTCGAAATTCATTTAAATTCGTTTCAATCGGCATTGTTCATTTTCTTATCATTTGTTGTTTAGTTCATAAGTCTAGTTTAACACAAATTTAGCCCGCTTTCTAGGTTTTATTATTAATCTAGTCGAATAATATGGTCAAGAGATTTGGTCTCCGCCATATATTATGGTTTAGCTGGTCAATTTGCCAATGGCCAAGAATTTAACCATGTTTTATTTCTTTCTTTTTTTTAGATCTTGGACTACTCTGTCTAAATTAACATTGGGTAGTTCAAGATAGTTTCAGACTCTAAATTATTAGAATTGTTTTATGTTAACAAAAAACAACAACATTTCTGCACTATATGCTGTTATTCTGGATGATAAAACAGCATAGGTAATCAGGCGCGGATCTTCCGTGGTTGCACGGGGTGCACCCGCCCCCATTGTGATCTGATTGGTCGCCCATGTGCACCCTCCATTTTCATTGGTTCTTAGTAATGTCAATCATTGTTCGCTTTGACTAGTCACTGAGCCCCACCCCCCCCTTTTTCTTATCCAGAGCGACGTAAAAAAGTGCTGTAGTTTCATGGGTTAAAGTGCAATACAAAACTGAGCTATCTTGCTCTATTGACAATGACTGAGAGCAGGTACAAGAATTATTCTGCAAAGCGATTACATCAATAAACATGCGTAACTAACACAAAATCTACTCATCATAATCTACTCCTGAACATAAAATAAGTAAACAACAAAAGTAATCTTAGGATCAAACTTCAGTTCAGAGTTCCAGTACGACTCTTGGAGTAGTTTGGATTACAAACTTTCACCTGGCAATTCCAGTTGTCTGTCAGGGAATTTTGAAACCAACAGAACCCGCGAGGACAGGAGTTTGACAGGTATAAATTAAGGTTTGTGTACGCACAATGCTAACTTTTCCTATTGTAAAACAAATACACACACGAAACTGATTCCAAATGCCAGTAGTGTCATTTAGAGAACATAACAGTAGAGGGAGTCATTTTACCACGAAAATTCTATTTTCAATGTTGACTGGAACTGTTGCAAGACGTTTTCATGACAACTGTGTCATATAACTGTATCAAAGGTGGTGTTTATGTTGAATGAACCTGGAGCATCTTAAATGGAGCAGAGCTCGGGTAAATATTTCTATAATCTTGCCAACACTTTGCTCATAGGATCACCCACTGAACAGGCTGCAATCGGTATAGACTATTTTTCCATCTTCATGTGCACACAGTGTGGTTAAACAAGCCCACCCTATTTTTATTGTAGGTTGTTTTATAGTAATATAAACCACTGACAGAACCACTGACATTGTCCCCCCCCCCCCCCCCCCCCCCCCCCACCCACACACAACCCCCCCCACACACCAAAACCACACCCAA
>JAOYSI010028626.1:14854-31921 GCA_025775065.1 Hiodon alosoides
GGAATGTTACAGGCTGTTGATTCACGCAAAGAATTATGGGATAGATTCCTCGAAGCTCCTGGTGTTTACTGCAGCATGGCGGTGTGAAAACTGGGCTTTGTGTACGGAGCAGCTGTATAAGGAGATGTACATTGAGGGCCTATACATTCTCAGCAAATACACAAAGCTAAACAAACATGGGTGCCAACCAAATTCCAACCCTGACCCCCTTCTTCTATTGTCATGTTTTACTACTTTCAATTGTTCTGGGGGTCATCCTGTAGCCTAAATCTGCCTGTGACACAAAATATTTTAATTTAATTTGTGGACTTACTTTCATTCAGCGACTAGGTTCAGGTTTCATTGAAATGCCACCAAGCTGTTGCGGTTATACCCATTTGTTTGATTTGTATGCCAATTAACTCTAAAATAATGTAATAATGCATTATAACAACATCACGGCCAAGATATGGAATTTGTAAACTTTTTTCCCCCCAACATTTATATTGTTTTTGAAAGTTTCAGAAAGCTGCAGTCTCATGCAGTTCTTAATAAGGCATTATGTACAAGCCTTTATGCCACATATATCTGAGTCATATCTCAGAGTATTTTTTGTATTCTTGCTATTGTTTCACCCATGATGCACATTAACCTCCACTGAGAAAGTTGTCAGTGTTCCTTTCAGAAGGTGCTCAATGGACTCAAACAGAAAAAATATTGCCCATTAATGTTCTATTGGATTGAGGAGATTTTTATGGCTGGTTCTGAACACTGATTGGACCCCTGTTTATATATTCGTTTCAATATATGATAACATTGTAATACAAAGTCCCATATGAGCCTCCGAATGCAGTGGAGCTGGTTGAGAATGAGTTTACAACGGTGAGTGACGTCACATATTTAAATATAATATGCAAATGAATAGGGGGCTTCCAAAGCATGTTGGTTACATAGGCACATTCACTGATCAGCAGCTTATTGTCACAAAGATAAGATGACAGATAAGAGCCACGCTCCGCTGAACTGATATTTATAGTGGGCTTAGCACCCTCTCAAATGGCTATGGTCTAAAAATATTTTTTACAGTTGCTATTATAGGACCGATAATGAAAAACTGATAATAAAAAATATTTTAACAGCGTAAATGGGAATGTTACTAATTACGTTAACTACATAATGCAATTTTATGTTTATCAATTTTACTGATAAGGTGAACATGTAACCAATCTTCTACCCCTTCTACTCTAACCCTAACCCTCGTGCCTTTCTTAGGGAATCTGTAATGCACCACGGGGCACAGGAACAGGGGAACCCAGTTGCAGTACTGGGAGGGAAGGTCAGACAGGCGTGGAACCAGTACCGGCATAACAGAGCAATCAAGATTGGGAAAAGACATGGTCAGGGACAAAAGCAATGGTCAGGCGATCAGGCAAACAGAGTTGAGAGGAAAAGACAAAGTCATAGTCGGGTCAGGCAAAGCAAGGCAAGGAAACCAGGGAACAAGGCAAGACAGGAATGAATAATCAAAGACGCTGTAGTGAAACTGAAAAGACTTCACAACGAGTGAGGGTTAATGATGGGCTTATATGTGGAACAGAAAACCAAGTTGGAAGGTGCAGGGCCAATAGGAGCAGAAGGTGATTGAAATTGAATGATTGGAGAGATAAGTAACTGATAACATCTACTGCAGAACTGGGGCTGGGTTGTTAACTGTGACAGTACCCCCACGATCTGCCAATGCCGAACCAAACCGGACATGGCGGGGATGGCCATGTGGCCGAGAGGCAGGAGCAGATGGATAGGCCAGGTGAAAGTCAGAGATGAGAGAAGGATCAAGTATATCAGAGGCCGGAACCCAGGATTACTGGGTCCACCAGGTACTGCAGGCACCTCCGGAGGCGACGGGAGCGGAGCAGAGAGTGCACCATGTATGCAGGACCATCCTCCAGATCCAGGGGAGGAAGGGGAGCGACAGGAGGAGCAGGAGCAGCGACAGGTGGAGCAGGAGCCGGAGCAGGAGCAGGGACAGGCTGAGTCAAAGCCTGAGCAGGAGCAGGAGCAAGAACAGGCAGAGCAGGAGCAGGAGCCGACATGGGATTGGACACCACGGGTTTCAAAAGGGAGACGAGGAAAGTGGGGGCGATCCGGTAGTGTGGAGGCAACTGTAGACGGTAGGTGACCGGAATGACCTGGCGCAGAATCCGGAATGGACCGATAAACCGGGTGTTTCCTAGAAGGAAGCTTGAGCTTTATGTCCCGGGTGGACAGCCAAACCTCCTGTCCAGGCAGATATTGAGGCGTAGGACGGCGATGACGGTCTGCAGCGGTCTTTTGCCGAAAAATCACGTGTTGCAGCCAGGTGTGTGCTGCTTGCCAGACTGCAGCACTGCGCCGAAACCAGTCGTCCAGCGCTAGGACATCTGTGGGGTGTCAGACTGGAGGAATAGCTGGTGAGGGAGTTCTGTGCATACTCGGCCCAGGGTAGATTGCGACTCCAGTGGGATGAGCTACAATAGGAGCGCAGAAACCGATCAATCTCCTGGTTCAAACGCTCAGTCTGTCCATTCGATTGGGGGTGATACCCAGACATGAGACTGACATTCATGTTCAGGGCCCTGAAAAAGGCAGACCAGACATGGGAGGTGAACGGTCAGAGACAATGTCCTCAGGCAAACCGTAGATGCAGAAGACTTGACTGAACAGCAGCTCCGCCGTCTATAGTGCAGTAGGGAGTTCCCTCAGGGGGATGAGCTGGCAGCCCTTGGAAAACCGGTCGACAGCCACCAGGATGGTGGTGTAGCCCTGGGATTTGGGGAGATCTGTGAAGAAATCCACAGCAATGTGGGACCAAGGACGGTGAGGGAAAGGAAGTGGCTCGAGCAGACCTGCAGGGAGATTTCACGCACTAAACCAGTCCACCAGAATTTTCCCCAACAGTGCGGCTGACACCGCAGGAGTGGCGCGGATCTAGCGCAGCAATTGCGGGCACTAAGTTTCAGCCCATAGCCGGATCAGAGGCAAGTCCGCACTGAATCTGGTTCCAGGTGCCCCACTGAATGGGGGGCAGAACGCAGGAGGGAGACTGGATGGATGGATGGACCGAGGTACTGGAGAAAGTCGAACTGGCGAGAAAGAGAGGCCTTGGTGTTCTTAAAGCCTGGGCGGTAGGTCAAGCGGAACTGGGTGAAGAAGTGTGCTCGGCGGGTGTTGAGGGGCTTCGCTGACTGTATATACTCCAGGTTCCGATGATCAGTCAGAACCAGGAAGGGATGCATGGCACCCTCCAGCCAGTGTTTCCACTTCTCGAAAGCCAGCTTGACAGTGAGGCGCTCACGTCTGTCATAATTACACTCTGCTGGTGACAACTTTCAGGAGAAGATCGTGCAGGGGTGCAGTTTGGGCGGCGGTCCATGATGCTGGGAAAAAACAGCCCCCGGGTGCCTGAGGATGGAGGCTGACGTGAACAAGGTCTTGAGGTGGGCGAATGCATCAGTGGCAGAGTCAGTCCAGGCGAATGACCGGGAGGATCACTTCAACAGAGAGGTCAGTGGCGAGGCGACAGCGCTAAAGTTACGGATAAACCGCCTATAAAAATTGGCAAAGCCCAGAAAGCACTGCAGCTCCTTCACAGTGCGTGGCTGCAGCCAATCCATGATGGCATCTTCACGATCTATGTGCATGCCACTATCATCAATGACATAGCTCAGGAAGCCCACGTGCTGGCGATGAAACTTGCACTTTTCTGCCTTGACGTACAGTCCGCACCTGGGAAACATGCTCAGAGAGGGAGGAGGATTAAATCAGGATGTCATCAATGTAGACGATGACAAACCGATGGAGGAAAGCTCTCAGAACCTCATTATCGAATGCCTGAAAGACAGAAGGAGCACTGGCAAGACCAAAAGGCATAACGAGATATTCATAGTGGCCGGAGTGTGTAATGAATGCCGTCTTCCATTCATCCCCCTCTCTAATCCGGATGAGGTTATAGGCACTGCGCAGATCCAGTTTGGTGAAGTATCGTGCTCCACTCAATTGTTCCAGAGCGGTGGGTACTATGGGCAGCGGGTACTGGTACATTAATGTCACTGCATTGAGTCTCCTGTAGTCAATGCAGGGCTGAAGACCTCTGTCCTTCTTTGAGACGAAAAAGAAGCTGGCAGCAGCAGGTGATATGGACAGACAAATGATTCCTAGGTCCAGAGCCTCCCTGATGTACTCCTCCATGGTCTGGGTCTTCGGAAGAGAGAAAGGGTAAATGCGCCCTCTGGAAAGAGAGGTGCCGGAGAGGAGGTCGATGAGACCGGATCGGTGCGGTGGCAGACGGGAAGCTTGGGTTTTGCTGAAAACAGTTTCCAGGTCGGTGTATTCAGGAGGGATCCATGTCGTGTCACCCGGCAGGGGTGAGACAGGCATCAGGAAACAGCTCTGCCCCCAGGATATTATGTCCCCATTGGTCCAGGAGATGACTGGGTTGTGGTGAGCGAGCCACAACAAACTAAGGATAATGTCCACTCCAGGTGAATGAAGCAGACCGATGGACATGGTGATGGGACTCGTCAGTTGGGACACCGGACTGAAACCAATAGCTCGAACACAGAGAGGAGGCACACACGGTGAGAGAAGGATGCAGTGTTTCATGGCCATCACCCTGTTAATTAAATTACTCGCAGACCCGGAATCCAGCAACGCATAAACGAAGACATGTTTTTTGTCAATTAGGAGCCGAACACAAACTTGGTACTGAGCTGGAGTGACAAGCGGACACATCGAACATGCGACCCGGAGTGCTTTCCCAGTCAGGAGGGTGATGATGAAGGGCAATTTGAGCTGCCTCGGTGGGGAAGGAAGTGGGCAGACAGGCAAAATACAGCTGGAACTGTAGTACAAAGCCCTTGCAGTGGTCAGGAGAGCCGCCGTATCTCCCCGGGACAGGCAACCAGATCGGCTGAACAGGGGCTGCAGGAGCCGGGAAAGCCATCACCGACTGAGTAGACTGTTTGGGCAGGTACTCGCGAAGCAGGCCCAGAGCAGTCTCAATCCGCTAAAGCGTCTGATCATGCTCCCCGGGCATGACCCCTGGGGCGGCGAGGGCGGGCAGCACTGCTGGGTCCATGAAGAGGTGAAGTCTTCTGTAATCCATCATGGGTTACAGGAAAAGGGGAACCCAGTTGCAGTACTGAGAGGGAAGGTAAGACAGTCGTGGGTCGAGTACCGGCAGAAAGAACAATCAAGATTAGGCAAAGACGTGGTCAGGGACAAAAGCAATGGTCAGGCGATTAGGCAAACAGAGTTGCGAGGAAAAGAAAAGTCGTAGTTGGGTCAGGCAAAGCAAGGCAAGACAGGAATGAATAATCAGAGACGCTGTAGTGAAACTGAAAAGACTTCAAATTGAGTGAGGGTTAGTGATGGGCTAAGTTGGAAGGTGCAGGGCCAATGGGAGCAGAAGGTGATTGAAACAGTGCAAATGGGCTTTAGGAATTTTAATTGAATGATAGGAGAGATAACTGACTGATAACATCTACTGCGGAACTGGGGCCGTGTTGTGAACTGTGACAATTTTGCTGTGATTATGCTCTCAAATTATTCATAACATTCTCTTCAACTATTCTTCTCTGTGCAACTGTATTCATTATAGGTTAATTTCCTTATTCCCCGCAATAAATTTGGTTACAACCACTCTTTTGTCACTTGCTATCACTGTCTTTTGATGAACTACGTACATGAGTGTATATATCATGATTACATATTTGGATTACTTAAACCTGGCTTGACTTAGCTGGATATTTTAAACCAGAAATCGGCTTTCATGAAGCTGCTTAAGATGACGAGATTCACTACCTCTTCCCAAGCCCATCATGCCCTTCATTGGTCAAAGTTATTATGTTGAAGGTGATGACTAAAAACCCTGCAAGTTGCACATCAAGCTCTGCAAACTATGGTTGCTAATGAAAAGTAATATATTTAAATGTCACCGATGCCATGGATATCAGCCTCAGTGTCGTTGAAAATGAACAATGAAGCAGATGCTGAGGGCTAGCTGTTTGAAGAGCAAACAGACGCACAACAGCTACCCTTAATTACATCTACTCAACTGGCTGCTGTCGAATTGCTGGGATTCCCTACACCGCTCCGCTTTGCACCAAGAGCATGCCTGTCTCCATGACTGAAGCCTTTTGGGGCCTGATATCTTTAGGAACCTCCAAGACATTTCAACCATGCTTCCAGCGCTTCCTGCATATTCATTAGCTGAGTTCATGACCGTTTTCCCCGACTGGCTCTGCGTTTTCTGATTTTTTGATTTCCTGATGCAATCTAATCAGTGCTTTGTGACAATTTGTAAATGCGCTATAACAAATAAAGTTTGATTGATTGATTGACCTTCCGCAACTCCGGATACATTTTTCTCCTTCTTTGCTCTAAAAATTAGGCATTTGTGTGATATGCAGTTTATGAAGTGGGGAATTTCGAACCTACAGGTAGGTGCTCAGATAGGAGCCCACTACCTGCCAATTAGGCTTCCTAGCAGCCAAGTGCCGATTTATATAATTTTAGCCATATTTTTTTCTTTCCTTACACCTACTGTACCACGTCCCCCAAAACTTCCTACCGCCCTGGTTTCCCTTGTTGTTGTTGAGGCCATTTTGTCAGAGGCATCCGTGGTGCTCTTGCAACCTTTGTTGAAATCACACACGCTTGGTTTTGTCACGCCTTCCACTGCAGCCTCCTAGCGGCTTCCAGTCCGTGTCTCTGTCTTTGGCTGTGTCTGTATTCAGAGGTGTGGGTCCAGGCTCCGGTCATCCAGTCCATGTCTTCCACCCCTCCAATTACGCCTACACACCCGTCAACAGCTCATCACCCAACATTATTTCACACCTGGTTTTCCAGTCACTCGCCGCCAGTTTGTTGTACCCCTGACGCTTGTAAGTTTGCCACGGACGCTCCACTTTAGATTGTTAGTGCTTGTAGTACTTGTACCTAACCTTGTCTTCTGTGTCTCCCATCCTGCACCCTTCGCTTCTTCTGCCTGCTTGCCTTGCCTCCTGTCTTGCTTCCTCCCCCCGCCAGCCCAGAAAACAGTTCAACCGAGTCCTGTGTTTTTCCTAACCCCCCACCCTAATCCCTCATTAAAATACCCTGTCTAATCACTGCCTTGTTCTGGTGTCGTGCTATTGGGTCCGCTGGCCTAGCTCCCCGTAACAGGTTTTTTGTTTATAGCAGGACTCGACTCTTGCCCCAAGTGAGTATTTACTCACTATATCATAAAGGATTTGCTGAACTTCTCTCAACTCTGTAAACTGATTATGAACAAATAATGTCAGAATTTCAACTTAATTCTGATACCAAGGCCATGGAATTTTTTTTACTTATTGGATTCTCTAGATTTCTCTGAATATGTTAAAGCTATGACTGCTAGGTGCACAGTCTGCTGTGAGGAACCTACGAATCACACATACTGCTTTTTTCACTTACAAAATATAATTAAAACTAGCCCTGCCCTATCACGACGCCTATAGATGCAAATAAACTGATCGATGCATTTATCATTAGCAACCTTGATTATTATAATGCCCTTTTCAAAAAATACATTAGACAAACTGCATTTAGTGCAGAATGCGACAACAAGATTACTAATGAAAACCAAAAAATTACCCCTGTTCTCACTCCATTGGCTGCCTGTTCTGCCAATGGAATTGATTTTTAGGTACTCATACTCATACTCGTTCTTAAACCACTCAATAATCAGGTGTCAGAGTCGTCACCCAAATGCTTGATTCGATTTTTGCCGTCACATCCTTGCTGATTAGCTAATGCTGGCCTCCTCTGTATCCCCATAGCTAACCTTAAAAATGTGGGGCAGGGGCCTCCAGTTGCTATGCCCCTAGGATATGGAACTCGCTCCCCAAATCATTTGATAAATTATGTTTTGTATGCTTTTTTATTGTGTATTTCTGTTTGCTTTTTTTCTCTTCTTTTGATGTGCTTTTTATATTTTACTTTCCGTTTTACTTCTTTGTATGTATTTTAATCAAATTCTTCAGTTTTTATACATTATATTTTTTGTCATAAAGCACTTTGAGATGCATACATTCTATGAAATGTTATTATTATTATTATTATTATTATTATTATTGTTATTATTATTATTATTATTATTATTATTATTATTTCTATTATTGTCAAAGTACATTACTGTTAAAAAGCAAAAAAAACATATTTGAATTGTCAGCAGTTCCTGCAGTGTCTTGTTGTCTTGTTAAGTTATTTTTAGCTATACCTCTGAGCTGGAATTGTTTTAAAAATGAAACTCGATTTAGAGTGTTTTGGCAGTATATAAATAGTTAGTCGTCATCTGGAAATGTGGATAATGTAGCACATTATATGCACCATAAACATTCTCATAACTCTGAAGTGCCCTGTAATTGGATGTGCAAAGAGGAAAAATGTCAACACTCCTCACTCCTCAGCCATGAAGAATGACTCAGCTCCGTACAGAAACATTCAGCAGCATTCTGAACACCCCATTAATTAATTCCACATTATTGCTGTGCTCAAACACTATAACCTAATCACTTTTTCTGGGTCCTGTTTCCCAGAGCATATATTTTCCTTTATCTCAACAAACAATGCTTGAAACAGAAATCTATATTCTGAATGATCAATACAGAGTGAGTAATTAGGATTTTTAGCAGAAATATGTCTCCATCTGCTTAGAAGATAAGTCAAAAACCCTTTAAGACAGCATTTTTATATTGTTATGACATGTTATTCTCATAAAAGTTTCTTATAAAATTATTTGATTTTGGTTTGAATAAGATGTAACCTTGATAACTAAAAAGAGCATTTAACCTGGGGTGACTCTCAGTTTCCCCTTGACTTTTGGTCATCTCTGTCATCAGTGCACGATTCCATTTATGTAGCCGAATCCTGCGAGTGCCCAAGACAGATTTTCTGAAACATTTGTAACGTCTGGAATGAAAATGTCTTATGTTTCTATGGGGAATAGTTACGTTGTGACAAACCTGGCTTTCTGCCGTGCTACACAAATGCTGGCTCCCCCAGGGAACCTGAGAAATGAAAGCCCGGTCCAGCACATTTTCCATTCATTTTACATGTCTGGCTGCCTCAGGTGCACTAGGCACATTCTGCTGGTCATAGGTGAGCTCTCATTTATCACGCTTCCCGCCCAGTTCTCTAACAGGAGGAACCAAGAATGTGCTTAGTTAGCTAGGGAGCTGTGAGGTCATTATGATAGACTGTTTGAGCGACAGTGTCCGGCTCCTTTCTGAACGATAGTCAGGCACCATGAAATGGTCCGAAGCTGCCATGCTGTTCACTCTCTACGAGTTTCAGACTCTGTGGCTAAGTAATCATGACGTTCGTTTAACTCATCAAGACATTAGTCCTTTTCCAGAATTTTTTTTGGTGAAAGTGAGATCATAATAATGCTAATTATAAAAATAATAAAAGCTGAGTCAAGGTTTCTCTTTAGATAGATCAGTGCAGTATTTAGGTGACAAGTATATAGGAAGTGATCTGGCACGACTTTGACTGAACAATTCAACTGAGACCAGGCTGCTGTTTGAGAAAAGTATGGTGGTACAATAAAATAACAAGTGTTCTCTAGAGCTGCTAAAGAAGCTGGAAGACAACTGCACTGTAGTACTTAATTTGCTGACTTGAATGGAGGACCACACTGACTATGCGTGCGACGTATTTGTCATATTTATTTTTGGGAAAATTTGCTATGTTCTATCGGGTGTTAAAGTCTGTAATAGATCACATTAGCTAGTACTTGTTTTCATACAGCTAATAAATTGCCCTAGCATATTTAACCAATAGTGCATTAGTAATAAATCGGTTTATTTACTGACGAGCAGTTTATTTTAAGAATCTCTTCAAGATGGACAGGAAAAGCCCAATTATGGCATTGGGTCTGCTGATGCGGTTCAAGTTTCGCAGGGCAGGAAGAATTCTGCAGGTGGAATTTTTTGAGGGGTAATATTGAGAATCCCAGTGAATTAGCAACATATCTTCTGCACCTAAACAAGATAACCAACACTGCATGATGATCAGAAGGCCACTTCATCAGAAGTGCACTTTTATAACCCTTTGCCCACATGCCCATCACTCCTCAACAGGCCGCACTTGCACCCTTTCAGCCAGCCCCCAGATGTTTCCCTCTCCTTTGCTGCACTTGCAGGCTCCATCTGGTTGTTCTTACAGCACTCTGCTCCAGAGCCAAGATAGACACAGTGATCTTACCAATGAAGATGTAATGACCAAGGCAGCAAAATAGGTCAGTCCTGTTAAAGATGGGATGGAGGTCAGCCTGGAAGCCTGTCTAGTCTCTTAAATCCTCTAGTTTTCCAGTGGAATTCAGGCGGTAGTCATCATCCTGGAATCCCAGTCTGAAGGACGTATTCTCTCCACTCCTCAACAGGAAGGAAAGAAAAATAGACGGAGGCTTCCCTTTTGATTTTATATACATGAGAAAGTTAATTTGACACAAACAAATTTATTAAACAGTACTCTGAAGGAGATTTGTTTATCACTAGATGGGGTGCATCAAGGGTCATCAACATAACCAACCTCCCTGGTCCAGATATGTCAATTAATCCTACAGAACGTACAGAAATGGATAGAAAAATGATTGTTACGAATGAACAAAGATTCAAATTAAACTGTTCATAAAAATGAAAAACAATTGACCGGTTCTCTCCCCCCAGTGTGGTCTTGCCCCGCGATCTTACACCGTGGCGGGCAGCACTCGCCCACAAACCCCACACTACACGCATGTAAATCCTATGGAAACACATAGCAATCCATCAGTTTAGTGCAACACCTAAAATGACAACAAGCTACCTATCTACAAAGTCTGTCAGACTACAGATAAGGAGCGAAGAAGGCCGTGTAGTTAATCCTCCCATGTGCCTCCTGTTTAAAGCCCCCAGGCCCCTGAGTGTCCCAGCTACCAGGTTGATTGCTCCTTAAAGAGCACTTGTCTATGTACTTTCTTTTGACTTTGGCTGCATAAACTTCCAGTGGTTCATTTTGTTTCACTTTTGCAGTGTCAGCAAACACTACGTTCTTCTTTCAAAAAACGGAGCCCAGGCTGTTTTCAGGTCATTTTGAACTGCAGATGGAAGGCTTAGGCAATCTGAAAAGGCAGGACCAGAAATTCTCACAGGCAACAGTTCAGCTCTATCGAGGTTAGCTGAAAAAACACCCAAAGCCACTTTGAAACCACATAACCCAGAAACGGAATGATTGACTGCTGTCTTTGGTAAAGGGAGGTGGATGTTTGAACAATGTCCCCTGCCGTACCATATCAGTATACTAACACCAATAATAATCAACACTGACTTCAACAACAGCGCTGATAATAACAATTTACACTTATAACACTGATAATAACATTTACACTTAAACTCCCCTGCCGTACCTTATCAGTCCACTAAAACCAATAATAAACACAGTAACTATGACAACAGCGATGATAATAACAATAACGCGCATTTACACTTTCAGTGCTTTTGTACACCGCTCTAGATACGATCATCTGCTAATAAAATGTACATGCATTCAGTCGCCACTGACATGCAGTGTAGTTGCATTTCCCTTTAAAGGGAACATCTGTTAACAGTTCTACACTGGACCAACATTTCTAAGCCTCAGGATTGGTCAAAGTACACAAACATTTTTGCAACTAATTCATCGTCCGTGGTATTCATTAGATGTTAATTACTTTTTAAAAATTTAAAAACAAAACGAAAACACAGTATGACCATATACACAAGAGCAAATATTTTCCAACCCTGAATTTGGCAAGATGCTTGATGAATGCTGAAAGACTGGTTGTATTCTTTGGAATATTGTGACTGACTTTATGAAATGTTTTCAGAGGAAAATGTGTCCAGTTTGGAGCCCAGCTAGACAGCTGTAATTCTTTTAAATACAGAGGAGTGCTCAACCTGAACCAATGTCCAGTGTTATCCCAGCAGAGAGAGCTCTCTGAAGTCAAACTGTTAGTGTAAAAACTGATCTGATCTTTAAACCCCAACAACCATGGGATTTGAAAAAAGATTATCATATTATTATTATCATATAATTATCAATCTTTTGGGTGCTCCATCCATCACTGGGTATTTATCCAATGGAATCTTTGGTTTCTCATACTCTCATACATATTTTAGTTGTGGTCTGACTCAGCGGATTAAGAAGACTTGCTATTTGCTTGGAATGAAAACAGATAAAGGCCACCAAAGTCTTATTAGGGAACTGGAGTTGAACACCTACAGACTTGTGACATGTGTTCAAACTTTAGAAGTGTGTAGGTAATTAAGCACGGAAAGCTGCATTGGGATCTGTTGTAAGCATAAAATTATGTCTATAATTATGGACATGAATGCATGAGAAATGTGTAGGTGAGGTGAAATTGCTTTTTTATTTTGCCACATGTAAGTGCCTATAATACATACCGCACAATACATACCATACAATACACAACGTACAATACATACTGAGCAATAAACAACATATAATACACAATGTACAATACATACTGAGCAATATACAATTTACAATACACAACGTACAATACACAACGTACAATACACAACGTACAATACACACCGTACAATACACAATGTACAATATATACCGCAAAATACAAAAATCTCACTTGAAGGTAGATACTACCCTTTTTTCCCTCCAGAAATATATTGTATTATTCTACTTCTTTTTAGGGTAAAACATTTTCTTTTCTCAAAAAAGTGTTAAAAAAACAGTAGATTGCAATTATAACATCTTTTAAAAGACAAGACGGAAATGTTGCGGACTCCAAATATATCTGACTTTATGGATTCCTTTAAGACTGAAATTTTGGGGTGGAAAAGTGTCAGAAAAAGGAATGGAGATGAATGGCCCACTGACAGCTGGGACAGGGCCTTGGACATTGGAAAGTTCCAGCAGTGCAGTGCGGTAGCACACCTGGGGCAGTGACTTCAGTGGTTGGAAGGATTGAAAAAGGATTGAAAAACGCCAGAGAAGCACATGTGTCGAAGGCCTCAGCGGAAAGCATCCTTTTGTTGCTAGCGCCATTCCCTAGTTTTTCCGGTCATATTTGGTTCTCTAATCGAAACCACGCATGTTACCTTAATTTACGTCAGGAACGCTAACAGATGTAAACACACATGTAGTTTTATCTTCTACCCTGCAGTTCCTGCAGTGATTTCCATTGGAGCAATAAGACCGTTCAAACATGGAAGCCCCCCCGCCCCCCCACTATTACTATTACACACCCTTTAATGTAAAGCCTCATTGAATGTTTCTAGGTAATTCATTCAAGAAGCAACAATTCCTCTTCGCTCATTAGATTCAACTGAAAATCACAGACAGACCAAGCTTTTCCATGACGTTCCTGACAGTTTCTTCTGGGAAGTCACTCATCAAATGAGTTCAGTCCATTACTGTTGTCCTGTGGAAACACTGGGTAACTGTTACCTGGACTGTGAGCCTCCAGCATCTTTTCAGGGACTCAAAATTATGAAAGAGGGAGAAATTTCAGAGTGAAATAATAATATTATTTTAGAAATATTAATTTGTACTGTAAAAACACATCCAGGGTAAGGAATATTACACCTGTACCAGATGAAGTCACAATAAACACCGAAATGCATCAGGAGAAATTAATTAGGATAATTGCATGTAATTACTTTTCACTATTTGCGTTCTTTGCAGCTTAACTAACAGGACATCTGTAATGTGATGACATCATAGTTGAGTATTGTGGATATTTACATTGATGATATTGATTTTAGGATATATTTATCAAGCAAAACTTTTGCATCCATTTTGTATGGTATGGATTGTATGTGTTGGCTGTCATTAATAGGCAGTGTTAAAGAGTTTATAAGCTAGCACAGAAGCCTTTTTGGGAAGGTTTTGGGTGTTTGGATGTGCAGTCTGTGAAAAGGGTGACAGAAAACCAGCAGCCCTGAATAATAAAAGGTGTTGCTCCCTTTGTAACTGTCATTATAACTCTCTCAGCATTGCACATGCATTTCTTCCACCTGTCCACCACAACCCCAATCTCACGAGTCCTCTCACACTTGCTCGAGGAAGATGAGGTGGGCACAGTTCACTCGTTGACACACTTCTGTCACCTTGGATGCCGTCACACTACCAGAACTACCGTAACCCAAACCCTCGGCAAAACCCAGAGAAACTCTGTGGACCTGTTGGGTTCTAATTGACTATGATGGTATGCGCTAGGTCTTCAATCCATTAGTAAAAGGATGGTGAAACCACGACAGAAATGACCTCGCTGATGATGTAAAACTATGGAGAAGGAGTTAAACCATTGTCTTGGATGTGCTTGTAATTGTTTTCATTGCTTGTCATTTGGGGAGTGGGGTGATGCAGGATGTGGGGAAGGGCTGCCTTTGAGTCTTTGCTGATTCTTTATGGTATACTTTAATAGCCATCACAGCCCTCAACACAAGACTGAGTATCAAACAGTCATTTACAGCTCAATAGATGGGTCTGTTTGAACTAACACAGAGGTTCGTGTAGGGTTTTTGCTTTCTGTCTCATTTTATTAGTCAAATAGTACTAAATGCTAGAGATTTAAAAAATTACAGAAAAAAATTCTATAGAGGTTCAAATGTATACATAAATATGAATTCATCTTCAATCCTGCAACCATCTCCCCCAAACATCTGCTTCTGTGGTGTCAAGGTGGACTGTGCCATAGTTGCTTCGTGTGCAAACCATTACACCATAGCCTGCTGAGGTTTGTGGTGTTCGTCCAAAATATGAATAAGAGCACAGACGTGCTTCTGTGTTCCTGAAGGAAGTTGCGGAGGCATTTATCTTTAAAAGTGGCGCATGCGAAATTGCACATAATTGCACCTGGGGGGGGGGGGAGCCGGGATCCGTCAAATCAGTGTTGCGACCGTGGCACGCGTGGATGTTATTTCTCAGTAAAAATCTGAGTAAAGTTAAAGCACTCTGAGAGCTGAGGCAGCGTCCACCTGCTAGCATTAGTCATCATTGTTAACTGCCAATCTGCTAGATTAAAGGCAACTGATCAAACAAGAGGAAACTCGCATTAATAACGATACTCAAGACTGACAAAAAGAAAGCACAGATAACTTGGCTTTGAAACCGGAGAAGGCTTTTAGGGAGCGTTTATATCATTTTTTTTTTTCCAGAAATATTTCAGAAATTTTTAAAGAATTTGTGCTTGTGTGATCTGTTCTGGCACACAGGACCCCTGATTGGAAATCAAATCCAAATCTCTTTGCACGAGGTACAATCTCCGACAAGAGAAACAATTAGCTTATTGAGCTTTTGACCGAAGTCTCTAGCTGAAGGAACAAATTAGCTTGTCTTCGACACCAGGGAGAGACTTCACTTGTCCTTATCTGGTTCTCCTCAAACCCTGTACTCAAGCTAAATTAGGTATTAATTACTCTTTTCAGCTTAGGGCCGTCGAGAGTAATGTTATGTTCCTTAATTTGTCACTAGCCGGGTTGTGTAGCCTGTGTAGCGGGCTGAGTGCGAAAGAGAAGGGTGGCTTCAAGCCGATTGGATAGAGGGAGACTAATAGCCCTTCCTCACCCTCCCTGTATGTGGTAGCAGGATTCAGAGAGGCAAGCCAAGATCCATCAGCAGATTTGACAATTCAATTTAAAAAAAAATTCACGTACCTGTCACAGGACGTCCCTGTGAACCGCCCCCAAACCCAGTTTGGATCCACTCACAGGCCCAGTAGAGCAGACGGCACAGGGTGTGTTTAATAAACAGCTCAGCCCAGCTCTGTTCGTACCGCCGACCCAATATTGAACTCCAGCCTCGCTGGCCCTGGTCCTGGCCTTGACCCTGAGTGCCGAAAAACCCCAAAAAATTCAACCACAGTCCTTTTCATCGCAGATCCTTTTTAGAAATGTAGAACTCTGGAAAATCTTAAAACAACATTAGGATTAGTTAAAAAAATGTTTTCTTTTTATATTAAAAGGGAAATGTATAGAATAATTTGCAACATTAGAACACAAAAACAAAGCTATTTAGAATCCTGAATCAAATATGAACCAACTGCGATTTGAGCCCTTTTGATCCCTTACGGGATCGTTGTTCCATTTAGTGCTATCCAGCCAGGCTTGTGGAATTCTCTGAGATTTACCTCAAATCACCACAGGCCCGGCGCTGCTTTTATTGAAGAGACATAATTCATGTCAGTGCCACGAATCAAGCCAGCACTTCTACAAGCAGAAAGCATCGCCTAAAAGAAAGATAAAACTGTTGGTGTGTAAATAAAAATCCTTTGTGGAAAAAAAAAATGTGCAGTGTCATTGCTGACATAATGGTCACTATGGTCACTTGATTGTGGTAGCAATTTTATGATACTAGATTCCATTCCCTCTTATTCTTTTACAAAATAAAGGTTGAATTATTTATTTTCAGTACCGAACCCACCCTTATCTATATATATACTGTATATACTGTCTATAACGAATATATGTGCTGATAGAGACAACCATAGACACTCAGAATTTACTACACCAACACTGCCCTCTTCACACAGGCCTGGCTTTCTCTCTCTCTATCATGCTGGCGAGTCTCACTCGTTCTACCATCCCTCTCTCTCTCTCTCTCTCTCTCTCCGGTCTCTTTCTCTCTCCCCATGCCTACCTCTCTTCCTCTGCCCACCTCCTCAGAAGAATAATTTAGCCCCACCCACCTGTGCATAAAAGCCAAGACCATGCAGCCTGCTGCTGTTCAGAGTTCTTTTACAGGGTTCTACAGTGATCGTTTCACTTACACAGCCTCTGTTCAAGGTAAGCGGATATGAAACGCATATAATAATCATCACTGTTATTCTTTTCATCATTCGTGTTTTTGTTTTTTTGGCCTTTGATAAATGATAAAAGCTCTCCTGAACTGCAGTGTCTAGCAAGGTAGCAAGGTAATGCCTAACTGAGAAATTTTACTCAGTTTTTCTTATTTTTCATACTGTGTGTGTGTGTGTGTGTGTGTGTCTGAGTGTGTGTGTGTGTGTGTGTGTGTGTGTGTGTGTGTGTG